>JASTWR010000500.1:0-125807 GCA_030770355.1 Harpagoxenus sublaevis | reverse complement strand
TCACTACATGTTCTTCCAACATCATGCTGGTACATCTTCGTTATAACACTGGCTATAGTGATGATCCATATTTAAATAAATGCAAAAGCAAACTCGTACTGTGTTATTCTTGTGCTTCCAACAAATGTAATTTGTCCAATAAATAACTGAATGCACGCGGTATAATTCCAGCTTTGTCCTATCATATATGTATAAAATAAATCCAATTTATACAAGCTTACTTGATATATTTATATTATTACTACTTACAATAGTTTAGTAAAATATATTTATATGCAGGGTGAATCATTAAGGTGTTACAGGCTAATATTTCTGAAATTGAACGAAATATGAAATTCTTATTTTTTAGCAACTGTTTGGTATCGAAACGGATGGAAAAAAAATTATTTTGTAACACAATGTTCGCTTCGATATCAAACAGTCGCTGGAAAATAAGAATTTCATATCTTGTTCAGTTTCAGAAATATAACCTCTAACACCTTCAATGATTCACCCTGTATAGCAAAATTGTTATTGTTATTAATTGTTATTAACTGTTATTAATTGTTAAGTGTTCTTTATTTAAATACAAAATATTTTATATGCATTATATACCTAATATAATAGGTGCCTCGGATCGCGATCGATTCTCTCGCGTTTTCTTTCACGTATAGTGCCGTAACCGCTTACGTTTCTTGTGCGTTTACCTACGTTACGTTCCGCTACGCCACGTTATACCAATACGACGGGCTTGTGCGGTGGCTCTAACTTTGTTGAGGTTCCACTTGGGGGGGCTAACTCCGTCGAGCTGTCATCTATGGATCTTTCGGTTGATTACAGTTGCAGTCGGTAACCCATCTCCCATGGGTAAAAAGTTGGTGCATCCATTAAAATTCACCCTGTATAACATTTATAAGTTGGGAATGCTGCAATTTAATATGTTTTTGATATAGTATTTGCAACAATATCATATTGATATCATTTCGATCTCCAATCGACATTTTACGTATAAACGGATGTGCACAGAGTTACAACCAGTAACTTTGAACAAAACAGTAGTAGGAGTGGCTATTTATCATTATGTCAGTTTATTTAAGGTTACTCGAAAATAGGTCGAAATTCAAATAAACGTCGAGTTTTTTACCCTTGCCAGCGCTGTCGAGCTAATTTGACGACCACGACGTCGTTTCGACATCCTTTCGGTATTACATCATTATCACTTATTTCCCTCTTTCTCTTACCTTTATTATTCTTATCTTTTTTGGCCTCCCTAAAAGTCCACTTCTTTTTATAATACAGTCATTTGGTGCTAAGAAGGGGGTTACCTGGAAAGTTTTCCGGGAGTTTTGATATTTGACATTTTGATAGATTTCGAGGTGCTCTTTTCGAATTTTCACTTTGCCACCTCGTATCTTTGCCGCTCGCGCCGCCATATTGGAAAAAAGCTTAAAAACGGTTTTTCGACAATATCTATTTTCCGGTTCATTTTACGATAAAAATAGTTATGTAACAAATTAAACTAGTAGAATTTTCCTACAATTTATGTCTATCATTTTTTTTGTAAAATAAATAATTTTGACGTCCGAGCGCCGCAAAGTTTACTTCAACACGTGTATTGGCGAAAAATACTCATTTCCACATGTCTGTTAAGTTAGCACCCTCCTACAAAAAATCGAAATGACACACATGCAGAAATTAAGTGCTCTTTATGTGCTAATTTTGTGCTTGAGCGGTTTAGCGGGAAATCGCAATTGAAAGTGGGGGTAACGTAAGTTAGCACCCCCACTTATTAAAATTACATATAAAATCAAAAACTCAGTATGCTAGAATTACGTGCCTTTTATGTGCTTTCAAATGCATTAACAAAATTAGCCTATCTGTAATAGTTTAAAAGATATACGCCAAAAAAGATCTATGCACCATTAATATAAGAGTAAAGTGCCAGTTAAAATACAGATAGCGAATTGGTTTTCGTCTTAAAATGTTCCTCAACTTATGTGCTTTCAAAATATACACAATGAAATTTTTGTGCTCATCCCCTTCGGCCAAAAAACCGCCCCGAACGTGAGCACCACGTACCATACGTACAAGCTAGAGTAAAGTATCAGTTAAAATACAGACAGAAAATTGGTTTTTGTCATAAAATATTCCTCAATTTACGTGCTTTCGAAATATGCGCAATGAGATTTTTGTGCTCAACCCCCTCAGTGGTGCTCTCACGTTGGGGGCGGTTAGTCGGACGAAGGGGACGAGCACAAAAATCTCATTGCACATATTTCGAAAGTACATAAATTGAGGAAAATTTTAAGACAAAAACCAATTTTCTATCTGTATTTTAACTGATACTTTACTCTTGTACGTATGGTACGTGGTGCTCACGTTCGGGGCGGTTTTTCAGCCGAAGGGGATAAGCACAAAAATCTCATTGTGTATATTTTGAAAGCACATAAGTTGAGGAACATTTTAAGACAAAAACCAATTCGCTATCTGTATTTTAAGGTAGTCCTTTCGTGAGAAAAAGTTTCAGATAGGTATCTAAATTTGAAATATGTTAAATATACAGTAATAAAAGGCATGTGTACGAAAAATCAGGTGAAGTTACCGACACTTTACAAGAAATAAGTCATTCTAAATGTGCGTTCGCAAAGCGTGCTATTGTCATTCTATCCATGTGTACATCTAATGAACGAGAAAGATAGAATGATGCAAATCGCCACGGCCGAGGTTTTCAACGAATAATACATGTACTTAGCGTCCAGATGAACACATTATTAATGTTTAAAATATTCCCTGATGTTTCCGGATTTCGTACGATACCTTGAAAATAAGGGCTTGCCGAATGTTTTGCTCTGATATACATATGAGGTTAAACGGAGACGGAGACGTGATAACAAATTTGTAGGTTACTCGAGTCCAAATCGAGTCCAACCGCACTACTATTGTGATATTTTTTTAATTAGTAAATAACCCAGACAGCACAAGACGTCCTCAGGATCGTCCTGAATACGTCCAGGACGTCCTGGGATATTTTCAGGATACTTGTTAGTTGTTTCCCAGATAGCAATGACATCCTCGGAAAATCCGAAGGACATCCAGGACATGTGTTATTGTAAATATTTTATTTGATTTTATTAATTGTGGTGAAATACTTAAAAATAGTTTTAGAATGTTTTAAGTACCGTAATAAATTATAAATTTTTTATAAATGTCCACTAGACTCAAATAACACAAGAAGTCCTAAAATCATCCTACGTACGTCCAGGATATCTTGAGGAGTATCGCAGGATATCCTGAATACATCCTGTAAAACTCCTCCTCCTCCTCCTAAAATATTATGACAAAATTTGAAATATCTCAGTAAATTCTTAACAAAAGAAAACTTTATTATAGTGTTTTAAAAACGTCTTGACAAGGGCTACAAGAATGTGCTATACAAAATAGGGGCTTCTATATAAAAATTTAGATCAAAAACACCTTAAATTTTTTTAATAAAACACCATAAGGGGGTTAAATAAAAAATAGGTTTTTTAGCATATTCTTGTAGCCCTTGTCGAGACGTTTTCAAAACACTATAATAAAGCTCTCTTTTGTTAAGAATTTCCTGAGATATTTTAAATTTTGTCATTATATTTTTAATATAAAATATGAAATATTTCGTAAAGTATTTACTTTTCGATGACTTTACCTTAATACTTTTATGCGTAGAATAATGAAAGGAATCGAATGATGTAAAAAAAAACAAATTATAATGTTAAAAAATTTGATTGCATTTTGTATACAAACTTAATTTTGAAAAATTACAAATGTAAAAATTAATATTATTATTCGATTTCTTTGATTATTCTATATATAAAAGTATTAAGGTAAAGTCATCCAAAAGTGAATACTTTGCAAGATATTTCATATTTCATATTTTATATTATAAATATCATGACAAAATTTTTAATATCTCAGAAAATTCTTAACAAAACAGAACTTTATTATAGTGTTTTAAAAACGTCGTGACAAAGGCTACAAGAATACACAATAAAAATAGGGGTTTTTATATAAAAAATTTAGATAAAAAAAACCTTAAATTTTTTAAATAAAACACCATAGGGGGTTAAATAAAAAATAGTTTTTTTGCATATTCTTGTAGCCCTTGTCGAGACGTTTTCAAAACACTATAATGCAACTCTCTTTTGTTAAGAATTTTCTGAGATATTTTTAGAAAGATGCACGGTAGCGCATCTTTCCGTGGTAGCTTGCAATAACACCGATAGGTGGCGCATTATGGTGTGATTAACTCGTAAGTAAATTTCAGTTGAGAGCGAATATAAGCAGGTCCAGATGAAGCAAAATCATGACATTCGCCAGACATATTTTTGCCAGCAATGTTGCTGCGATGATATAAATATATAAAGCTATATTTTCCAAAGTAAGATGTGTTTTTCAAATTGTAAAAAAATTTTTTAATTGTGAAACAATATTATTTCTTGAAATCTTAAATTAAAATTGTCTTTTTTGAATTGTTTTTCAGACGCCCTAAAAAATGTTTATAACATATTCCATAGAAGTCCTCAGAATGTCCTCAGGATATTGTAAGGACTAGTTGGCTATTATTTGCTCTTCCTCAGGATATCCGGAGGACATCCAACAGGATGTCCTCAGGATATTGTGAGGACTAGTATTTGGCTATCATTTGCTATTTCTCAGGATATCCGGAGGACATCCCGGGATTTAATTGGGATATCCACAGGATATCCCAATGGTCCGTCCTGGATGTCCTTCGGACTTTTCGAGAATGTCATTGTGCTATCTGGGAATTAAATACGATTAAATCATGCGTGTAAAATCATATTTTATATTATTATAATTATTTGGATGTTGCAATATGTTTGTTTTCAATTACCTCATGACGGACTGTTACTTGACTAGGTGCTGCAAAAGGACTACCTTAACTGGTACTTTACTCTTGTACGTATGGTACGTGATGCTCACGTTCGGGGCGGTTTTTCGGCCGAAGGGGATGAGCACGAAAATCTCATTGTGTATATTTTGAAAGCACATAAGTTGAGGAACATTTTAAGACGAAAACCAATTCGTTATCTGTATTTTAACTGGCACTTTACTCTTATATTAATGGTGCATAGATCTTTTTTGGCGTATATCTTTTAAACTATTACAGATAGGCTAATTTTGTTTAATGCATTTGAAAGCACATAAAAGGCACGTAATTCTAGCGTACTGAGTTTTTGATTTTATATGTAATTTTAATAAGTGGGGGTGCTAACTTACGTTTCCCCCACTTTCAATTGCGATTTCCCGCTAAACCGCTCGAGCACAAAATTAGCACATAAAGAGCACTTAATTTCTGCATGTGTGTCATTTCGATTCTTTGTAGGAGGGTGTTAACTTAACAGACATGTGGAAATGAGTATTTTTCGCCAATACACGTGTTGAAGTAAACTTTGCGGCGCTCGGACGCCGAAAATATTTATTTCACAAAAAAATGATAGAAAAATTCCTCTAGTTACACAACTATTTTCATCGTAAAATTAACCGGAAAAAAGATATTGTCAAAAAAACCGTTTTTGAGCTCCTTTTTTTTCAATATGGCGGCGCGAGCGGTGAAGATACGAGGTGGCAAAGTGAAAATTCGAAAAGAGAGCACCTCGAAATCTATATCAAAATACCTAATATCAAAACTCCCGGAAAACTTTCCAGGTAAAACTACCAAATGACTGTATTACTAGGTCGAATGCTTTCCCTGACCGACACATTCTTTTGTTCGATAAAACAAACAATGTAAAATACAAAATAAAGCATATAGTCATGTTCAATGTGTTTATTTTAGCAAGCATTCGTGTTTACTTTATATATTTCCGTAATAGCTTTGTTATTTAATTTTATAAAAAAAAGTAATAATTAATTTCTAGAAAACACATTTCTAAAACTTTCTTGAAACCTAAGAGTAATAAAATAAACAAAAATCTTTTACTTTCTTTCCTCTAGATCGAAATCTTTCTTTAAATTAAATAAATACCTATCTATATTTTTCACGTTATCAACGTTATTTTATCTTAATTCTAAAATATATTACTATAAAAATAAAATATATTATACATAGTAATAAAATGTGTATTTGAAATTACTGTTGTGTCCTAATTCGATCTATAATAGACGGTGAATAAGAAAATAAGAATCAAAGATTCGAAAAATTTACGAGCAAGTTATACTGACTCATTATATTTTAATCGTGCAACGCATGACAATTCCGGAAACTTTCCGAGATTCCACGAAAACTAAATAACTTTGTAATTTTGATATGCTTTGTATATGTAATAATCTGATGTAACGTCATCACACATCGTGTACGTTATGTCGTTTCTAAATTGTTTAAACGTACGTCAACCGCTCAAGCGTCCCTTATCGGCATTGTCGGTTTAATACATGCAAAAAAAATGCAGCTTCTAGCTCTAAAGTAAACTCAAAGAGTCAGAAATAGAAAAAACAATTCAAATGTTACCCTATGGAATCTAACGAGTCTCTACATAAAGGCCTTGTGCGTGGCCCTGTCAAAAAGAAGTCGATGCCCAAAGCAACAAATGTTCTAGACGTATAAAGACGCAAGACATACTTTGACGGCTGTAATAATAATTGTGACTGTATCGGTGATAGCATTAATTTCTTATACAAAAATGTCTTGCGAGATGTAAGATGCAACAACAGGTAGACGGAGTTTAGTCCCACCGATTTGACCGCCTGATGAATTCCAGAAACCGTTAATAATTGCCCGAACTTGCTAGCTCACGGGTTGAATCTTGTGTATTAATTAATATGTTATAAAGATGAAATCGAAACGCGCGCGCGATATCACAAAATCTATATATATTGATATACAGTTTTGTATAAGATTTAAATTTTTAATTTGTTTAAATATGAAAGCCAATAACTCGGCTTCTAGGCATGATAGAACCATGTTTCTCTAGCCATTTTAAAGGGAAAGGTTTTGGTTTTAAAGCCTATGTGGTAATATTTTTTGCTTTACACCTGCTTTTCCCGTGGAAAGTTACAGAGTCGTGACATTTTCAGGATTTTTTCGAGACCTCATTATTGTCCTCACAGAAAAGACAATTCGATGGGGCGAACAATATCACTTTATCTCTTTTTAATTCAAAACTTCACCCTTTAAAACGTGTCTGGAAAAATAATCCCACGATCTTTACTACCTGAGGTATGGCCTCTTAAACATCGGCAAACTTTGCAAGTTTTAAATCGCTCCTTTAAGCGGAGTCTACAATGAGAATTTAAAGCGTAAAATTTAAGTTTTAAGCCTTAAGTCGTAAGAAATTGACAAATCACAGTCGAATATAAGAAGAATACTCGACTGTGATTTCTCAATTTCTTAAAGTTTAAGGCTTAAAGCTTAAATTTTACGCCTTAAATTCTCATTGTAGACTCCGCTTTAATTGTTTTGCGTAATATACAGGATGTCTCGAAAGGTAAGTTCAATCGACTAGGAAGTAAAAGAGGAGCATAAGTAGAATACACAATGTAAATAATTTTTTTTTTGTATTTGCTATATGGTTTAGAAAATAAAGCGCTTCATAGGGGTGTATAAAAATTGCTAAAACCCATTTCAAAAATGCGTATATCCAATGACCTATATTTTTATATGCTTGTCTTGAAAATTACGTAGTAAATTTTTGAAAATAGCTTACAAAAGGTATCAATCATCATAATTTCCTGCAATCATAATTTTCACCATGTAAAAGTATAGATAAGTCATTGAATTCGTCTTTTTGAACCCTATCGATTGGTGCGTTAACTTTGCAGAAGGTTCTTATATTTGAAAAATTTTATTTCCTTTTTTTAACGTTCTTCAACGTTGCTGCAAAATTTTCTATCGGGATTGTGCTGCCTCTCATGTCGGGCAAGTAGACAACTTGGCACTCGAATTTATAGGGAACGTCAATGCCAAATTAGTGAAAATATTAGAGACTATTCTGTAGTTTCTGAATACAGAATGAACAAGCATGAATTTGACTGGGATACCTAACGTACCTAGAAATTTTGGATATAGGCAAATTGTACATTAAAAGCAGTATAATATCCAAAATGTTTTATATTAATTAAACGACAAAGGAATAGAGCCTCAACCTCTAAGGAGCATTGGATCTTTGTAATGATTATTCTCCTATTGTCGGGAGACTTCCACACAATTGACATTCTTTGTCTGTTTTATTTATTAACTTGTTTTTATTTAGTTATACTTGTGTTATTTCGCTATTATATATGATACTTCATAATATTTTATCTGTACCTATTTCACCTTGTATTTGAGTCTAAATCTTCAGTCTGTGCGCTGATTCTAACGAAGCATTGTTTCGTTATTGAACACAGAAACGGGTGATTATCACGAGATTGACTGTCTGGTGAGTAAATTGTACATTATCATAAAAAAACCTGTAAATTACAAATGTCAGCTAATTCTGTGATCTTATTTTATTCAAAAGGCAGCGGTCAGTTACGTATTATATATCACAATTTTAACTTCTTTAACAACTTCACCGCCTGACCTACGGGTGATTACCACGAGATTGATTATCTGGTGAGTGAATCGTATATCATCATGAAAAAACTGTGAATTACGAATGTAAAAATTCCAAAATATATTGCTTGCAAATATACGTACTCGGTAACATTGCATGAAAAACATTGGTATATGCAAATTATTTTCGATTATTTATAAGTAAAGCGATATTTCGTGTATTTATTTTTTTATTGTTTGTTGTATTGTCTAACAATAAGTAATGCGGTAAAAATCGAGACTTTTGATTATTTAAATATTCACAAAACTTTATCCAAAACGTTAATAATCTTATTGGTTGTCATTATTGCCTGTATATCGGCGGAATTGCAGAAATGGAAAATTTACAGAAACGGCGCGCGGAAAACACAGTCATGAGGCTCAGATGTGTAATGATGTTTTTATGCATTGTAATCAATATGACAGCTCGTCAGTACCCTGAATACACCGAACCTAGAAGCGTCACATTCGACACGATTAAACGTGGTAAGCAAAATAAAAAATTTAAAGAATTTGTTTTAGTTAAGTTTATCAACACTTAGGGGAACTCGGGGCATAACGGAACCACGGGGTATAATGGGATATGGTCGATAGATATCTCTTTACAGAGATGCTGTCAATATGTTACGAAATGTATGGAAATTATTGCTCTTAGATGTATCTATAACCCGTGTACTGTTATTAGTTTTTATATTATTTTTAGCTGAAAAATGCTACAAATTATTTAATGCGTTCGCTAATGTTCTCCGCGACTGATTGTGATTTACAATTTTTTTGATACATTTAAATATGGTAAACAATGACAAAATTCTATATTTTATTACCGTAAGTATGTTTAAGTTATTAAACAATCTTTTCTTGTTAATTTAGTAAAGCGTCTTTGCAAATATTAATTATCTGTAACGATTTATATTGCCTAAAGTAAATTTATACACTTTGAAGCATAACGGGAAATTAGTCCATAGGGCATGATGCCTTGTGTCCTTAAAATGTTTTATTTTTTTTTCATACGCTATCAGTATATACCTGTGTTATGTTGCGCAATATATTGATGCCAAAGGTTATTACACCAAATTTTGATTTTTACTTATATTTTAATAAGACAAATGTATACTGTAAGAAAAGTAAGTCATAGAAATACGCACGGTTGAGAAGTAACTCGTTACTTTTAACGCAGTTACCGTTACAAGTTACTTTTTTTGGTAACTAACTGGTAACGGCGTTACATTTTTTTTTCGGTAACTGTAACGGTAACGTAGTTACATTTTTTCAGTAACGGTAACAAATTTAACAGTTACTTTTATCGTTACTTTTTAGGTATATTTTGAATCTATCTATGACACAATTTTTGTATGTTCAATCTTCAGTCTTCGCCTAATATTCATGGTCCATTGTTATATTTAAGATCGTCTTAAGAATAGTTTTAAGGAGGGCGGTTGGTGTCCCATTGGGCAGGCAGCGCGACAAAAGGGGAAAGCCTATATAGATATACGGTTATTCAATAAGAAACTTTAAAACAGAAAGTTCAGAGCGATTTTCGAAATGTAAAAGATATATATGATGATGTGAGCAAGGAGTAAGTGCATAGCCCACAACACACACACACACACACACACACACACACACACACACACACACACACACACACACACACACGTTTTTTGCACCTTTTAATATAATTGAATTATTTTTTCTCTTATTAAACGCTCCCCAGATAACATTTTGACGTCATAAAGACGTCTAAAAGACGTCATAAAAAGATTTCAGAAAGACGTAGTTTAAACGCTTTAATTTAAATTATTTTTTATTATTGTTTGATGAATTTATATACATATATGTATATATATACATATATTTATATAAATAACAATCAATATATATTAAACAAATAAACATACAGGCAAATGAGAGCCGAAGCGCCGATTACAAGGCGAAAATCATATAATTATATTTTAAACTCTGAAACACGCATACATACATACGTTTCGGTCCTTCGTTTGGACCTTCTTCAGTCACTTCAGTGACGCAGAACAAAAACAATATATATTACGCTGTACAAACACACACACGCACACAATTTATTTTCTTTTTCTTTTTATTGTAAGAATTGTAATGTATCGAAATGATATATAGCAATTGACTTGTAAAATTTCTAAATTTCTAAATAAATTGTCGAGACAATTCTGAAATACTTTGTCTCTACTCTTTCTTTTTTAATTTTCGAGATACGCTGCTATCTCGGATATGTTCACTTTCGTCTATAATTTTTCCGGACATTGTCCCATTTATTATATGTTATAAAGATTATGATTTTTCGGGACATTGTCTAATTTCTAAGATTTTGGGATTATGACCTTTCGGGACATTGCCTCATTTCTAAGATTTCGGGGTTTTGACTTTTCGGGACACTGTCTCATTTCTAAGATTTCGGGATTTTGACTTTTTGGGGTATTGTCTCATTTCTAAGATTTCGGGATTATGACCTGTCGGGACATTGTCGCACTTCTTCAATTTCGGGATTATGACCTTTCGGGACATTGTCACGTTTCTTAAATTTCGGGATTTTGACTTTTCGGGACATTGTCGTAGTTTTCAAATGTCGGGATTTTGACTTTTCGGGACATTGTCGTAGTTTTCAAATGTCGGGATTTTGACTTTTCGGGACATTGTCATAGATTTCAAATTTTGGGATTTTGATTTTTCGGGACTTTGAATGTCCACCCATTTTTTTTATAAAAGACGCATGTTTTCTGCCAAATAAAATTATAAACAAACTGTTATTTTGTTTAAATTAAATATTACACCGCGCTGAATTGTGAGGTACGCAATCTTCCCCGCCGAGTAAATCTAATCTTACCTGAAAGGTAACTCATCATGATTACTGGAGCACCGGTTTATCACGGAGATTTCTGAATTGATAAGAACGTTTTAATAACAGCATATAATGAAACGTATCTGCGATTGCATTATTGCGCATCGCCGTCGATGGCTTTATATGTAGTGGCGATAGCATTCACAGGAGCATTTTTATTTACACGTATGTTTACGTATGTTTATTTAATACAATCGATATAAATTTAATTAATAAACTTGGCATGATAAAAATTTAATTAGTAAATTCATTGCTAAATAAAGAAATCTAGATCTTTGAACTCCATTATTAATTATTTATTGTTACTAATTTAATTAAATTGACGATATTTATTTAATAAAATTGAGCATTCTTATCATTTTTGCGCGATATATTTATTGAAGATAAATTTCGATCAGATTTCATCTTCTAGATTATAATCGAAAAATTATTGGTGTGATAAAATTCGCACGCACGCGCACGCGCGCGCACACACACACACGCACACATAGTATTCCGATATCTATAATAATTTCTATCTATAATTGATCAAGTTCTATAGAAGCTATTAATTTTAAGGAAACAAATGAGAAAAAACTTAGGGACATAATCGCAATTTGAGACTCGCATTTCATGTGGATATCAGGTTTTTATTTAACAAAATAGCAGAAACAATAAAAACGTATTTCAAGGTAATTTCTTAAAATGGAGAGGCTTTGTAAGTACATTATTATTTCTTTCTGTAAGAAACTTGTCTGAAAAAAATAGATAAATGCGATCAGATCATATTAATATAAATAGATTTTATTATTTATATTTTCATCATGACAATAATACTAGATTGATGCATTGAAGCTAGTTTCTCTCAAATAAAATTGAAACTAGACAGTCTTTAAGTGTTAGAATGGTAATTTGTTTTATTGCACTTCTTCCTTCCAAAACAAGTTCTCTTAAAATGTCCCTCTTAAAAAGAAGAATTTTAAAATACTTGCGTTTTAACAATAAAAAAAAACAGAATAAAAACAAAGAATCTTCGATACGCAGTACAAAGTATCTTGATTTTACTATTTTATATAAAAATACTTATTTATAAAAAAAATTTTTATAAACAAGAATCTATAGCAATTTAATACTGTGCATGCGTAGGTATACTGTATAATACAACAACAGTAAATCCCTATATATAAAATTCTCAGGAACAACGATGCGCCGCGAAAATAACATGGAGTAAATCGACAAGAAACCTGTCTTATATAAAAACAATAATCGCGACGTGGACTAATTCAACGATTAAAAAACCGTGTACGTAATTTGAGCTACAAGTTGAATTGTCTGCTAAAATGCATCTGTTTCAACTGCCATCACGCTCGGGCTTGGACGGCTCAATGTTACTCGCATCACTCGCTGATGGAGATTTATCGTTACTGCTGACCCATACGTGGAAGCCTGCGCCACTTCGATAATGTTGCACGACATTAACTATGCCCATCACAATGTATACCACGGCTAGAATCAGGAAGTAGCTGCCGTAGACGAAAAACTAAAATGCGAATAATTCCCAGCGTTATTTGAGAAGATACCCAACACCCAATCTCGAAATATTTTTGGCGCATTGTCTTACCTGCTGCCTGATATTTAGCATAAGCGTGTTGACGACTACGAGCGTCAATATGCTTTGCGTTAATAACGCAAAGAATGTATTTACCCCGAACACAAGGCCATAGCTATCCTCGGATATACATTTGGCGACTTCAAAGCTACGAACAAGCGAAAGCAAAATGCTCTTTGATTCCTCTCTTTCCTCATTTATCCTCATTGTAATTTTATTTGGATCAAGAATCTATCTCAATTTTCAGTAGAGTATTTCCTGATTAAATCACGTTGTTAATTGCGAGTTCACCTTGCAACGGTGACCATGGTGTGATAAATCACACCAAAAATAATGTAACCAAGATACAGAAGCCAAATGTTGTAGCTGTAAGAACATCCCAATAGTATTCCGCCTTCCAGCAGTGAGAAAAAGGACAACGTCAAGTCTCCTAATAGAGTCCAATTTAACCGTATCCTTCCTACACAAAATACGGTCACTGCACCTGGTAAAAATAAAAAAATATATATGTATTAAGAAATCATCATTTTTACATAATTTTGTTTAATTGGTCTCCCTCAATCGCGCTCTTTCATCTTATCGATCAGTTTTAATTAAAAAGCTGTGTTTTAAGAACAAGAATAATCAACGCGTTGACTGAGTTGGAAAAAAGTATACAAAATTCATACAGATATATTTCAAAAAATATAACGTCAGCGACATGACACGAACACCCTATTGTGGCTCTGAGCCTCTTGCACATTAGTTGACTTTTAATTAAGTTTTAATGAATTCATGGATAAAAAATGTTCAACACATCTAATCTCACGATCTGCGTTTAATTGATAAGTAATTCGACTTGGGTTTTAATTAAATAGCATTTTTTAAACTAAAACATAAATAAGACGTTCTTCTAAAAAATGTAATATTTATATCTTTTGTTATAACAAAATATTATATTTTAAAGATTAGATTATTATTAAAAATGATAAGTAATTCGACTTATACTTAAAAATATATATAATAGCAAGAATATATTTTTATCTATAGAATATATTCATAGTATATTTTTCTTAATTGTATATATATAAAAGCTCTCTCAATAAATAAAAATACTGATAATTTTGGCATAGAAGCCACGCGCGGTACATAGTGCGCTCTATAATTTATTAAATTTATATTAAAAGCGGTCACATCATAATAATAGGATACGTTTCGACCCTTTTTGGGGGGTCCTCCTCAGCGCATATTGTGTTAAAGATATTTAAGAACATTTACCGAAGTCAAACAATTAAACCGGATATAAATTTAATAAATTATACATAAAGCGCACTATGTATCGCGCGTGGCTCTTATGCCAAAATTACCAGTATTTTTATATATTTTTCTTATCTCTTTTAATTTGTAATAAAGATACGTGTTATCCATCAAAACTGTTTATTGCTTTGACGTATGATGATATCATCCATCTCTATTAGGCTTATCTCGTCAGCACCTACTTATTTTAGATTAGAGAAACAAAATTACTCATTCTTAGTAGATTGCATTAACAAGATTGCATTATTGCTTATAGATATAAGGTATAGATATAACTAATAGTTCAGAATTGATTGTTCTGACCTTTTATTTTGTTTTTACAGAATTTCAATAAGATATTTCACCAGAGACAGCTAAAGCATCTTTCTTACCTAAGATTGCATAGATAAAGTCCACGGCGCCGTTGTAAATCCTGTCGTCTGACTCCACCGCCGTCTGCCACAGCAGCTGAACGTAGTTAATGACTTGCAGGTAGCCGCAATTGGCTAGTGCCCACCAGACCGACCACTTCGCCACGCGGTAATTAGTATAGGCCTTCAGAAAGTGTTTCCATAGCAGCGCATACGCGTTCCTGACCTTGCGAAACAACGGCGCGCCAGACGCCACGAAGCAGTAGCTCTTCATTTTGCCACCCTCAACACTAGGCAATGATTCTCGCGGATTGCTCGAATATTGCGACTGCTGATCGAGCGCCCCTTTCCCTTGCTCCTCGTCGGAAACGCTGCTGGTGCGATGGAAGTATATCGATTGATTTACAGAAGGCAGGAAAAGCGACCAGACCGTTGCGAAAATGCAGGCTGAAAAATAAAACGTATAACATTATGTTTTATTTAATATAAGTGTTTTGTATAATACATAAAGAATGTCAATATTTATAGATAATATGCTATATATAATATTAATTATCATTACTTTGGGCAAGCTACATGTAGAATTCTATGCAAATTATGATTAAGTCATAATCGGACATAATTTGACCATTTAGTTTACTTGTATATCTCGGATTACTTTATCTTGCGTACCTGAAAGAGTTATAAAATTAAGCTGATGATAATTCAGCACATCGAAGGAAGCCGTTAATTGTGCTACGATGCCAGACATGCTACGGCCAAACAGTGTGGCCGCTTTAGTATGCCCAGTCACCTCTTGATAGTGTTTTTTGTCCACTTTGGCGTATATATAAGTATAATAGGCTACTTCTGTGGAGAAGAACAGGCCGTAAAAAAATTGCACGATCTGGAATACTATCACAGTTTTGCCGAGTATTATCATGAGGTATGTAACGATGCCAGAGACGCCGCATAATACGATGATAGGTTTATATCTGACAAAGTCTGTGATCAAGAAGACAAGTATCAGCGTTGCCAAGTAGCTGTATGTACCCACAGGATAGATATGTTGATTCACCTGAAAGATCGAACATACTGTCAACATCATTTAATTATTGAATGGACATAGCGTCATTCAATATTTTAAGAATTAACTTCGTCAGATGTAAAATTCTTCCACGGCCCGGTCAAATAATCGGTCACAAATGATTCCGAGGGCCGGAAGTCCTTAAAGCATCCAAACATGCACAAGATACACGAGATCTTGACCCAATACATTCTGTCCCGTGTTTGTTCTGTTGTTCAATGAATTTGAAAAATCCTCAATGCATCTCTACAAAAAAAGAGAAAAGATAAACATTAATTTATTCAAGCATAATGCATAAAATAAAAATTAAAAATTATATGTATACCTTTTAATTTTATTTCTATTTAATAAGTATTAGTATTCTAATGAAACATTTAATACAGTAAAATTAAAGATGTTAAGTTTTATTTAATACTTCCAGATTTTATATTTTAATTGAATTATTCAGTTTTATTTAATACTTCCAGATTTTATATTTTAATTTTATTTTTAATTAATTATTTTCTATCTTAATTACCTAACATTTCAGTTATTAATGTCTGTTGTAATTAAATGTTTTGAATACCTACTTTCTTACGCTATTGCATTTAACCTTACCTTCAAAAAGTCTTGCATAACTCCCTACGTTATACCGTCTGCTACTGCCACAGGGTGTGTTTTGCCGAACCTCCGCTAGCTAAGCAGTCGCTCGTTTGGTAGCGGTTTCGATTGCAGCGCCGCTTAGCCTTATTGAGGTATCCTGCTCAGCGCGCAAGGATGCCAGACTCGCGGTTTTTGCCAGCCACTACCAGCCAGTGGTGGGGATGGGCAGAGATGCCAACTTTGCATTTCAGCAACGCAGCCGGGCGCTTCGGCTGGCTTCGACCAGCTTCGAGCGGAAAGAGGATAGACAGATCTGCTGTCTTCTTCTTCTCTCTCGAGCTATGGCTATTGGCTAGGCGATTTCGGATCTCGTGAATGCCGAGTTGGCGAGGCGACCAGGCGACGCGTGACATTATATCGGCGCGCGACATCAATTATTGATGTATTTTCCTACATATATATAAATCTAAAAAATAAATAAATCTAAAAAATTCTTCAATAAAAAATTACAGGGTGTTACTAAAAGACCGCCCACTAACTACATAGCGGTATTCCTTGTCAAAAACGGAGTCGAAAAGTCCTGAACCACTTTTTTCTATAATGCTTGACAAAGCCGTAATCATTGAGTAAAGTTAGTCCAACCAGCGTCGTTCTTTAGCCGGGCGAACGTCGGTGAGCCGCGCGCCTGAGGGTGCGATCACATGGTGCGGAATGGAAGTGCGGAATAGAGAATGCGTCATAGACACAGCCAATCAGAGCTATGCCGCAGTGTTTACGATTTTTCTGATTGGCTGTGTCTATGACGCATTCTCTATTCCGCACTTCCATTCCGCACCATGTGATCGCACCCTGATAGTGTGCGTGAGCGCTCCGCCGCGCATCGCGCGGCGGCACGACGGCACGGCCGCGGTCGGCCGCGGCGGTCGCGTTTTGCTTTCGCGCGCGTCGCGTGCAATATTCTTACGCATTGTAATAAAAGAAATAATTTTTTCTGCACTAAAAATCACTTTTTACTCTTGTCAGAAGTACCTCCTTGCAGAAAATTTTGATAACGGATAAAAATTTCGCCAAGACATAACTATTATTAAGATATCAAAATTTAAACAAATACAAAAAATTATACTGTGTATTTTAAAATACAAAAATTTACAATACAAAATTTTACAATATAAAATTTTACAATAAAAAATTATTTTCTAATCCGTTTCGTTAAATATCTTTGCGTTAACTTAATTTAAATTATAACACAAAGCACTTATTGAATCTTTCTACGAGGTTTGCCCATAAGTAGTTACTCAGAAGTAATAAATTTTTTAAGGGAAATTTACTGTAACAATTAGATATGTAAATAATCTCGTACTTAAAAGAAAATACATTAAAAATATTATTAAAAGATAAAGTATTCAAAAATAAAAAATATTTCTTCTTTTATAAAAAAAAGATTTATCCTAAGTTATAAATAACGCTATCCAGATGTACAATCTTTTTGAAACTTAAGGCAAATAAAAGCAAACCGCCGAGCGATCAATATTAATTTTTATAGCGAATAATAAATAATAACACGTTTAATAACTTAAAACAAAATTCAATACAAACGTTTCTATCTTAGTTTAGACGCATAAATAAAAGTGAAATGTTATCGTATTCATAAAACATTGGTCAGCGGTAAAGTTATTGGAAAAAGTTGAACATAAGGTAAATTACGTGATAACTGCTGCGTTTTAAATAAAGTGAAATTGAAAAGTTAGCTGCAATTCGTATAAGTTTTTTCATAATGGTGTAAAATTCACTTATCAGACAGTGTAATATCTATCTCGTGATAATCTACCGTGTCTGGTTTCAGTGATGAAACAATGCTTATGAGTTAAGATCAGTGCACGGATTGAAGGCTTAAGCTGATGCGCAAGGTGAAATGAGTACATACAAATGTCATGAAGTATCATATAACAAAATAACATTAGTAAATAAAAAATATAAAGTAACTAAATAAGCTAGTAAATAAAAAATCTTTCTAATGATTATTCTCCTATTGTCGAAAAACTTCCACACAATTGACATCTTTAGTCTGTTTTATTCATTAACTTATTTTTATTTATTTACGAGTGTTACTTTGTTATATGATGCTTCATGATATTTCTCTGTACTTATTTCAGCTTACGCTTAAGTCTAGGCCTTCAGTCCGTACACTGATATTAACTCATAAGCATTGTTTCGTTACTGAAACTAGACGGTAGTTCATCATGACACTGATATGACACTGTCTGGTAAGTAAATTTAACATAAAAGAACTTATACGAATTGCAGCTAACATTTTATTTTATTTAAAAGACCGCATTTACTTTATGTTTAATCTTTTCTAACATCTTTACCGCTGACCTACGTATTACGAATATGATAACATTTCATATTTATCTATGCGTTGTTAACGATTCAATTTAAGATTATTGTGAAATATTACTATAAAGAGGATCTAAACTAAGGCCAAAGCGTTTGTATTGTATTTTGTTTTAAGTTATTATTTATTATTTGCTATAAAAATTAATATTGTTCGCTCGGCGGTTTGCTCTTATTTGCCTTAAGTTTTAAAAAGATTGTACATCTGGATAGCGTTATTTATAACTTAGGATAAATCTTTTTTTTTATAAAAAAAGAAATTTTTTTAATTTTTGAATACTTTATCTTTTAATAATATTT
This sequence comes from Harpagoxenus sublaevis, assembly GCA_030770355.1. NCBI lineage: Eukaryota > Metazoa > Arthropoda > Insecta > Hymenoptera > Formicidae > Harpagoxenus > Harpagoxenus sublaevis. The sequence goes on along the minus strand of JASTWR010000500.1, from coordinate 106,808 downwards.
TTAATGTATTTTTTTTTAAGTACGAGATTATTTAAATATCTAATTGTTACAGTAAATTTCCCTTAAAAAATTTATTACTTCTGAGTAACTATGGGCAAACCTCGTAGAAAGATTCAATAAGTGCTTTGTGTTATAATTTAAATTAAGTTAACGCAAAGATATTTAACGAAACGGATTAGAAAATAATTTTTGTATTGTAAAATTTTATATTGTAAAATTTTGTATTGTAAATTTTTGTATTGTAAAATACACAGTATAATTTTTTGTATTTGTTTAAATTTTGATATCTTAATAATAGTTATGTCTTGGCGAAAGTTTTATTCGTTATTAAAATTTTCTGCAAGGAGGTACTTCTGACAAGAGTAAAAAGTGATTTTTAGTGCAGAAAAAATTATTTCTATTATTACAATGCGTAAGAATATTGCACGCGACGCGCGCGAAAGCAAAACGCGACCGCCGCGGCCGACCGCGCCCGTGCCGTCGTGCCGCCGCGCGATGCGCGGCGGAGCGCTCACGCACACTATCAGGCGCGCGGCTCACCGACGTTCGCCCGGCTAAAGAACGACGCTGGTTGGACTAACTTTACTCAATGATTACGGCTTTGTTAAGCATTATAGAAAAAAGTGGTTCAGGACTTTTCGACTCAGTTTTTGACAAGGAATACCGCTATGTAGTTAGTGGGCGGTCTTTTAGTAATTTCAGCACAATGATATTATTAAGTACTAAAAAAAATTATAGTTTATACTATTCTTCTTTCTGTCATTGAATTTATTTGCCATTAAATGTATAACGTACATATTGTTGCTCAACGGAAACTGCGAGAAGGTGGTGGTCTCTTCCGTCAGGAGGGAAATGTATTGGTATATGCATGTATATACTGCACACACGACAGCAAGTTCCTTTACATACTTATGTTCCACAAGCGATTGAGATGTCTATTACGAACAAGTAACCACCTTCTCGCGGTTTCCGTTGAGCAACAATATGTACGTTATACATTTAATGGCAAATAAATTCAATGACAGAAAGAAAAATAGTATAAACTATAATTTTTTTTAGTACTTAATAATATCATTGTGCTGAAATTAATTCTTTAAATAGAGATTGTTAAATAAACAGATTCTTTTTAAATAAAGAAACGTACATATTGGCCAAGAGTGGATTTTTATCTTTTAATTCAAATTTTAATTTTTTATTAACATGTAAAAAAAAATATATATAATAATTTTTTAATAAAGAATTTTTTAGATTTATTTATTTTTTAGATTTATATATATGTAGGAAAATACATCGATAATTGATGTCGCGCGCCGATATAATGTCACGCGTCGCCTGGTCGCCTCGCCAACTCGGCATTCACGAGATCCGAAATCGCCTAGCCAATAGCCATAGCTCGAGAGAGAAGAAGAAGACAGCAGATCTGTCTATCCTCTTCCCGCTCGAAGCTGGCCGAAGCCAGCCGAAGCGCCCGGCTGCGTTGCTGAAATGCAAAGTTGGCATCTCTGCCCATCCCCACCACTGGCTGGTAGTGGCTGGCAAAAACCGCGAGTCTGGCATCCTTGCTCAGCGGCTCAGCGCTTCTGTCCTGCAGCCAAATATTTGTATAGCAAGTGGTAGCAACCGCTCGCCGCTTACGTGCGCTTAGCTAAGCAGAGGTTCGGCAAAACACACCCACAGACAGGGTACGTAGCACGTACTCTCCCCCATCCCCCATGGTGTAAATATACAAGGTGAACCATTGCGCATAATGGCGGAGGTCTGAGATCTTGACCAATCAGAGCTTGAGCTATTAGGCAGCGCGCTGTTTAAAAGTTTCAAAAATAAAATAAGATTGTGTTTAACGGAATTTGGATAAAAATATGTTTTATTTGTATTAAAAATTATATTTATAAGCATTCGGAACAGAAACTCACCATAGCTGAGTTTATATCTCCTTCTTTTCTCTGACAAGCTTCGAGCCACTGTCTCCTTAGTTCACCCTCTTTGGGAAAATAATACAACAATACGTTGTAATTTTCTCTATTACCCACGACCGGTCCGCTCTTGCAATTTTTCACACAACACACCGGCATTTTCAGCACATCGTGCACACTTAACAACCGATAATCAATTATAAACACATTATTAATGCGTTCAACGCATTTGTGACAGACGTACAGCACGTGACAGTGAAACTCAGCAGCCATATTGAATTTCGCACAATAGCTCAAAGCGTAATTGGCTGACTGTCCCCCACTACTTTTAGCCTACTGCGCATCCATCGGAATGGTTTACCTTGTTATTTACACCATGCTCTCCCCTACTATCTCGTCGTATGGTGCTTCAGCGCCTCTACTAGTTTACGCCCGTGAGTTGGAACTACGTAGCCAAAATTTAATATGGCGTCACTCAGTGAGCTGAGTCATTGCATCGCCATAACAACATATATAACAACGAGTAATCGCGATGTGCACGGATGTGCGATGTGTCTCGTGTGTCGTCCTGAAACGTTGTTAACGTTGGTGCATTGGATTTCATTGGATTCGTAACGAACGAAGAAGATTGGTAAGTTTGTCACAATAATACGTAATTAGTAGATGCGTACTTTAAAGCCCGTATCAGACTACCGACTGCAAAGGCCGACCTGACTGCCAACTACGACTGCCGACTCTAATGCTGGGTCTACATAGAGGTTGTAAGATGTAAGCAGTAAGCTATTGACCAACCACAGTCGATTATTTTTGAATTGTAAAAATCCCATTAGTCAATAGCTTACTGCTTACATCTTACAACCTCTATGGCTGCATTCGCGGAGCACGCTTTCAGCGCTATTGTATCATTCTATCTTTATTATTCATTACACGTAAAACAAGGATAGAATGATGTAAAAGCGCTAAAAGCGCGCTCCCCGAACGCAGCCTATGTAGATCCAGCATAATAAAGCCCGTATCAGACTACCGACTGCAAAGGCCGACCCGACTGCCAACTACGACTGCCGACTCTAGCAGACCAATCAAAATGAGGTGCTGACTGACTGAATCGCCCAACTCGCGTTTAGATTGGAGTCTATTTTTCGAGTCAGTCGGTCGAGGCAGTCAGTCGGCCTTTGCAGTCGGTAGTCTGATACGGGCGCCGATCTGACTCGAAAAATAGACTCCAATCTAAACGCGAGTTGGGCGATTCAGTCAGTCGGCACCTCATTTTGATTGGTCTGCTAGAGTCGGCAGTCGTAGTTGGCAGTCGGGTCGGCCTTTGCAGTCGGTAGTCTGATACGGGCTTAAAGGCTATTCTACAATTGCGTAAGCGTGGTCGTAAGTAGTTGTAAGAGTGTTGTAGGCGTGGTTGTAAAGCGGTACTTCCGGTTGTAGAGCGTGTTGTGGAAGATGGTTGAACTTCATCTTTTACGACTACAACAGATGTGAACGTAAGAGCCAACCAATCAGAGTGCTGTGTCGAAATACACGTGAAAACAACTCTCAAGATCTCAAGTTGGAAATTATTCTTTTTATTGTAGTGTGTTTTTGGTTTTCATCGTTTTCATCATGGAACACGAAGAAAGTACTGCTCTAAGTTTCGAGACACAAAACTGCACTCTGATTGCAGGTTGCTGTAATCAAGTTTACAACGTATCTTTACTCTATTGTAGATTGATCCGTTGTACAAAATTCACGACTACTACTACTCCTACTCCTACAACTCTACGATTACGCAATTGTAGAATAGCCTTAAGGCTCCTGCTGGCTCGATTGCAAAGGCCGCGTTGACAGTACACACAGCGTCACACCTGGCAAAATTATGAACTAAAAGGCGTGAAAAATGACGTTAAAAAGCTAAATTATTCTTGCGATTTACAACGTTATTTTTCGTTTTAGTGTTGTTTTTATATTTTAAACAATTGTTGTAGTGTTAAAATATACCGAAGATTCCCATTTGGTTATAATTTAATATGTGAAAATAAATATTTATTTCAATTCGGCAGCTGTCAAACGGCTAGTTTTCGTCCTTGATTAGCACAATTCAATTCGACATACGTGGATTAAAGAAGTGTTTTCGGTATATTTTACAACTCTATTCTATCGATTACAAATGCTATCTTATTGAAAAACAATTTTATTTGAATGTACGTTGCAAGAAATTATATGATATTTTTCTCGCTTCTGACGTCATCAATCCAAGATGGCTGCAGTGAGTGAACAGGAGCCTTAAGAAGGAACGAAATCGATTGAGAATCGGTATTGGAGATTCAGATTACATAATGATATTGAATCTAACATTTTTTTCACGAGTTATTGCCGTTATTTGTATTTTATTCAATTTTCGTGTTTCAGAATATTCAGAGTCCACGATCTTGCACGGATGTGCACGGATGTATCTCGTGTGTCGTCCTGAAACGTTGCTGACGCAACGATTTGCCTTTGGTGCATTGGATTTCATTGGAGTCGTAACGAACGAAGAAGATTGGTAAGTTTGTCACAATAATACGTTATTAGTAGATGTGCACTTTCAAAAGGAATGAAATCGATTGAGAATCGGTATAAAATCAATTATTATTCAATTATTATTAAATTGAACTGTAATACAGATAATCAGAGATTATTTTGATGTGGGCAAATAATATTGAATATATATATATATATATATATATATATAGTAGATATATATCGGGTGTACCTAAACTGGACATCAATATTTTTAAGACAAATACTTTGTAACTTCTTAAGACGAAAATTTTAATACGAAATTGCCGAGGCTATAATAGTGAATAAATACTTTTGAACTGCTTTTATAATTTATTACGGACATACAGAAATAGTTTCTTAATAAAACTATTTTACATTCATTTCACATTACTGTCAAAGGCATTCAATTCATGGAAGCACCTTTATCATTGGCCATATTGTGCGTGAAATACTAACCACTTTAAACTTTTCTCATTTGAAAACTATTATAGCCACGGCATTTTCGTATTCCAATTTCCTTGAAATGTTACAAAATGTTTGTCATTACAATTTTTATCCCCAATTTAGATACACCCTGTATATACATACATATATATATCTATAATAAATATTATTTGTCCACATCAAAATATTGTCGGATTATCTGTATTACAGTTCAATTTAATAATAATTACATTACCAATTACAAATTATATTTCAACGTTTTAACTCGATTTTATTACATTTGCATGCAATTTTGTCGGTTCGGTTTGATTTGGTTTCGAAAGAGAAAGTGAAATTTGATTCGATTTCAAAAATCCCTCGGAGTTGCACATCTCTAAATAGAGTACAATTGTAAGAGTACATAAAAATTCAAAACTTGCTTAACTTTTATTAGAAAATGAAAGTTTGTTGCGTTCCTGGCTGCAAGTCAGGAAAGAAAGTGCCTTCACACAAATTTCCAAAAGATATTGAGCGATGTTTACAATGGGTACACAGTTTAAAATTGGAGAAGTTATACAATTATTCCGCTTATGAATTGCAAACATATACAGTATGCCATAAGCACTTTACAGAAACGGATTACAGCTGTTCTCCACGTAATCGTTACTTGTTAAAGACAGCAATACCTGTCATAGTAACTGATACAATACATAACAATTTACATTCACAAAACGAACAATTGCAACAAGTACGCGAAGATATAGAACAACAAAATCAAGTTCCCCAACCTTCACATATTGAAAATATTCTTCTTGACAAATTACAAGAGCATGATGAAATATTATTGCAGAGTAATGGCAATGAACTTACATTACAAAATCAAATCTTAGAGCAAGAGATAGAAAGTTTACAAGTAGAATCTCAGAATGAAGTTATCCATAATGAAAATAGTGTTCACAAAAATACGGAACAATCTTCAAGTAGAAGAAGCAAACACGTGAGACCAATCTTACAAACTGTGACACGTATTCGTTATCTGAGTCCCACGGCTAAATCCATGTATTATGCCAACGTAAAATTGAGACGCAGCAATAAATATCTGAAGCGTCTTGTAAAAGGATACAGAGCAAAGACTAAAATGAAATCAATTTCTTTGAAACGTACTAATTCGACCACACCTGTTGTTTGAAAAGTACGAGAGTAGACTCTTAGGATCTGATTTGGGTGCACGGGTATCAGGGATTTAGTTATCTCAGTCAATTGACAACAGCTCCCCTCGATTGGATTCACTTCAAATATAATTCATTGCATAACAGAAATACAATAGTTTTGGTACGAATTCATAAATCGGTACGTAATGAAGGATCTTGCATTTGACATAAAGTATACGTAAAGTAGTATGTCGTAGACATATCGCGAGTATTGTAACACTCTTGAAAGCGTGAATGATATACTGCGAGTATCGCCACTCAGTTATCACAATTTGAATTGTGAGATGCAGACAAGATCCCGCGAGTAACGGGGAGCAGGTGTAATACACCTGACGCGGATAGAATAACGCACTTGTCACGATATAAACCGATTGACTCGAGCAATGCAACGACAATGAAGTCACGAATAGTATGATGCAATCTAAATGTTAACTGCAATTAACGCTGTGCAAGAATGAAGCGTGAGGTACCACGCGAGACAATATCGATGCCCAAAACGCGAGGCAACTTATTAAACGTAACGTATTCTTGACAAAAGTACACAGCGTACAATGACGTGAATAACTATAGGAAGGATCATGTTCGCGTATGTATAACGAGATGTCTCGATGATTCGAAACCACTGGATACGGGGTACTTATCGCAGACGTTCACCGCAGAATCATTCAGGGCGAAGACGCCACGAGATCCCACGAGATGCTCCGCTCGCTCCCCTCGTCCGATGAACGGCGCCGCCGATCGACGCTTCAGAGCGTCTGCTGGGCTGGAAAGGCCGATGTTCGGTGTCTCGTACAGTGAGGAAGAAAAGCCCCTTCCCTTTCTTTATAGTGAGAGCGAGGATTGCACCTCGCTCGATCACTGGCGCAAGTATTGCACCCTGAATATTATTGGCACAAGTATTGCGCCCCGAATCTATGACGATTGCGAGTATCGCACCGAGGCCGTGTAGGCCAGCATACACGAAACCGGGCTATGAATGCCGCGAATAAACCTTAACTGTAAGTAGCAATAGGTATAACTTTTCGCTTATTAAGAAAGCAGAGATCCGAGTCCGGCCTTGAAGAATATGAACACAAACGAAAAGCACGTATCAACGTAAGAAAAGACCAGTGGCCGCAAAGTAGTAAGTGATATGAGCAGTCACAACTCGATGCAATCCCAATTTCAGCACGGGTTTTGCAGAACTGTGTTACGTAGTAACAATCGTAAGGAAGCGTGACCGCTTACGCTCGAACGTGTGCTCGGCTCGAGTTCGCGACGAGAAGTCAATTCCGCCGATGCCGCATCGTGCACGCAGCCGAACGGCGCGGCGTAAACAGAGGTCGGTCCTCCTCGCGCGTCTTCGGAAAATCGATATAATGATCGCGCTCGAGTATACACGGTGTCTCCTCGCGTCGCGCGTCCATTTGCGCTATATTTCAAACATCCTCCCCGCCTTCGTTGACCAGGGTCAACGAATAATTTGCAAAATGTCTGCTTGAATCAAACACGACCGAACCTTTACAATAGACCGCTTCAATTAAGGAGTTCACGTAAGAACTAAGACAGCACGGGTAAGACTGTTGTTGCCCGGATGAATAATCGTGATTCTACTGATTCGCTTTAAATCAGACTTAACAGATCTGTCTCCTATTTTCTGTTTTCCTCGAACGTGAGGGGTAGTTGTATTCCATTTGTAAAATGGAAAGGTAATGCTGTAAGCACGTTGTAAACGCTTGGAAGCAATCTTTCGACATATGGCGACTCAATGGCCAGCGAGATGCACGTGAAATCTCCACGTCACGAAAGTATACTTGAGAAGCATTGCGCACTTCCTTGCATGAAGTGTTAAGGCATTAATGCGTAACGGCTTTGTAAGGGCCGACGCATAGCCTGAGCAACTGTTGTGATCTATTTGGCAACAGAGTACTCCGTAGAAAGTAAGTTTAGATTTTCATAAAGCATGTGTCTTGAAAGACACTTATCCGAAGTATCGGATTAGCTCGTAAAAGCCTGCAGTGCGACGCGACGCTTATCCGAGTATCGGATGAGAGGTAATGGGAATCCTACGCATCTGCGAGGAGCGTGATTCTCATGATGAGGCTCGTATCAAGCCTCAACCCTTGCAAGGGGTTGGTGAATAAACCAACAATGGTTTCACATTAAAGTTTATCAAACGTGAGTCCTGTTATTGGCCAAGATGTAGATGGCTGTGAAGCCCAGATACCGATGGCTGCAAGACCATGGTTTAGATGGCTGCGAGGCCAGGGGTTTGATGGCTGCAAAGCCACGATGTGATGGCTGCAAGGCCAAGGTTACCACAACATACTTCTTATCAAGAAGTGTTAAGGCATTAATGCGCTACGGCTTTGTAAGGGCCGACACATAGCCTGAGCCAGTGTTGCCACAGCGTGTTCTGTGGTAAGATTCTCATGACACTTGTGAGTTGAGACAATTATCCGAAAGAGGTCGGACGAGAAGCATTGAAACGCTGATCTGTACAATCGGCCGAAATGCGATGAAACGCTTATCCGAGTTAGCGGATGAAATGCGTCGAAGCGCTTATCCGAAATATCGGAGGAGAGGCAACGGATCACTTATCCGAGTATCGGATGAAAGGCGGCAGTTCGCTTATCCGAGTATCGGATGAAAGGCGGCAGTTCGCTTATCCGAGTATCGGATGAAACAGTCCTTCCAACGGAAGGAGGGACCTTTTCACGTAAACGCTACTGCAGATTTTGTGCAAAGAAAGAACAGGTGTAAGCGTGTATCGAGAAACGTCCAAGACGTGGCAAACAAGGTTCGAAAGCAGAATTGCGCTTGAGAGATCGAGGTACGAAATGGTACAACGCTTTAGAACGACTTAGCTTTCAGCGCATAATAAATTGATCCTTGTATCCTCATTGACCGTGGTGGATCGTATGTACACGACGCCCTCGAGCGCATGATAAGAGGCGTCACAGAACAATGGATTTCAATCCGATGACCATAATTGAGGTCAATCCATCTAGCAATGGCAATGTCGAGTTTCTCTTGTAACTGATCAATGAAGCCATGAAGGAAAGAACTTATCAACCGATTTTAAAGACCGTAAGTCTTGGATGAAGATTTTGCGGTGTTAATTACTTATGAGACGGTAACATCATAGTGAAATGCAGCTATGAATCAAAGGATTTCAACACAATCCAAGAATGCGAACCGTTATGTTCTGGTCAATCTTTACACGATATGAAATAATTTGTTTATCCGGAGGGATAGCTTTGAGAATTTCCGGAGGAATTTCCGGTTAAGTGGCGGCCCATTCTTGAGGAGGAAACCCTCCCCGCCATGCAGAGACGAGTTAACTACTGTGCTATTTTCTGTGCCTGTCGTACTGACAATGAGTCGGCACCTTCATATACGATGCGTTGTTACAACGCATAAATAAAGAGCGTAGGCTAAGCCATAAGTAAATGTAGTCCGCTGATAGACAAACGAATAAATACGCAGTATTAATTTACTCGAGCAATATCATTGCATTCGCGGAATATCACCCTGCAATAACCGTTGCGGGCTTGATTAATTACACAACACGAACGACGCACTTGCCGGGTAGTAGATTCGTCCGACCGATATAAGACGTGCTTGTAAGAACACTTAATCGCGTGGTACACGCGCAACGTTGGACGAGCTCGTAAGAACACGTATTTGCGTGGTACACGCGTAACGTCGCACGAGCTCGTAAGAGCACGTATTAGCGTGGTACACGCGTAACGTCGTACTAGCTCGTAAGAGCACGTATTTGCGTGGTACACGCGTAACGTCGCACTAGCTCGTAAGAGCACGTATTTGCGTGGTACACGCGTAACGTCGTACTTGAAAAATAGAGCAGTTAATCCGATCAAACCATTCTTTAATTGTTGAAGCTTTTGATCGATGTGAGTGTAGGGTTCGTCAAAACAAGCGAGCTGAATAGATCCTTAAAATATAGCCAGTCGGAATGAGATCCGCTCAATTTCGGTAAATCAATGCGCGGCAAACGCGCGCGATAGTAGAATGTTGCATTGCTCGAAGCTGACCGCGCCGAAGACGCACGCGAAACCGGCTCTTGTTCCGGCTCCAGAAGAGAATTCGCACGCTCGACGGCGTTAAGAAGGCGCTCGTATGTTCATGAATGAAACCTTCCGGAGAGATATGAATGATTGACTAGACACGAAGTGTCCTCAGTACTTAATCCGCACACAGCCAGACCGATGGCTTTATGTTGAAGCGAGATCTGTTCCGAATTTGCCTTAAGATCAGTAGTACGCGCGTGCATCACCCGCGGCGTAATATTTAACCTTTCAACACGAATTGAGTCGTCAACCGCGTTAGCAATTAAATCCATTAGGGCGAGCTGCTGCTCCAAACGAGTTTCAATATGACTGAGCTTCATCCTGAAGCCGCACACGTATCCGGCTCGAAGGACCAAAATGTTTGAAAAGTACGAGAGTAGACTCTTAGGATCTGATTTGGGTGCACGGGTATCAGGGATTTAGTTATCTCAGTCAATTGACAACAGCTCCCCTCGATTGGATTCACTTCAAATATAATTCATTGCATAACAGAAATACAATAGTTTTGGTACGAATTCATAAATCGGTACGTAATGAAGGATCTTGCATTTGACATAAAGTATACGTAAAGTAGTATGTCGTAGACATATCGCGAGTATTGTAACACTCTTGAAAGCGTGAATGATATACTGCGAGTATCGCCACTCAGTTATCACAATTTGAATTGTGAGATGCAGACAAGATCCCGCGAGTAACGGGGAGCAGGTGTAATACACCTGACGCGGATAGAATAACGCACTTGTCACGATATAAACCGATTGACTCGAGCAATGCAACGACAATGAAGTCACGAATAGTATGATGCAATCTAAATGTTAACTGCAATTAACGCTGTGCAAGAATGAAGCGTGAGGTACCACGCGAGACAATATCGATGCCCAAAACGCGAGGCAACTTATTAAACGTAACGTATTCTTGACAAAAGTACACAGCGTACAATGACGTGAATAACTATAGGAAGGATCATGTTCGCGTATGTATAACGAGATGTCTCGATGATTCGAAACCACTGGATACGGGGTACTTATCGCAGACGTTCACCGCAGAATCATTCAGGGCGAAGACGCCACGAGATCCCACGAGATGCTCCGCTCGCTCCCCTCGTCCGATGAACGGCGCCGCCGATCGACGCTTCAGAGCGTCTGCTGGGCTGGAAAGGCCGATGTTCGGTGTCTCGTACAGTGAGGAAGAAAAGCCCCTTCCCTTTCTTTATAGTGAGAGCGAGGATTGCACCTCGCTCGATCACTGGCGCAAGTATTGCACCCTGAATATTATTGGCACAAGTATTGCGCCCCGAATCTATGACGATTGCGAGTATCGCACCGAGGCCGTGTAGGCCAGCATACACGAAACCGGGCTATGAATGCCGCGAATAAACCTTAACTGTAAGTAGCAATAGGTATAACTTTTCGCTTATTAAGAAAGCAGAGATCCGAGTCCGGCCTTGAAGAATATGAACACAAACGAAAAGCACGTATCAACGTAAGAAAAGACCAGTGGCCGCAAAGTAGTAAGTGATATGAGCAGTCACAACTCGATGCAATCCCAATTTCAGCACGGGTTTTGCAGAACTGTGTTGCGTAGTAACAATCGTAAGGAAGCGTGACCGCTCACGCTCGAACGTGTGCTCGGCTCGAGTTCGCGACGAGAAGTCAATTCCGCCGATGCCGCATCGTGCACGCAGCCGAACGGCGCGGCGTAAACAGAGGTCGGTCCTCCTCGCGCGTCTTCGGAAAATCGATATAATGATCGCGCTCGAGTATACACGGTGTCTCCTCGCGTCGCGCGTCCATTTGCGCTATATTTCAAACACCTGTACGACAAAAATTTATTGATATGATTGTAAGGAATAATGATGTTCCCCCCCAGGTATTTCATTTCCCGTATTCATAAACATTCCAAAATTGTAATATTACATTTCATACATTTCAATCATGTTCCTTTAATGTATATGAAGAATACGATTTGGACACAATTACTTTTAAATATTTTATGACAATTGATTTGTACTTTTCTTTTTTTTATATAATACACACGCCCATGTGCGCGCGCGCACACACAGACATACATACAATCATTGAAAAATTGATATATATTAGGTACCCTTGTTTCTTGTGAATATCTTGGAACTAATAAGCATAAACTTTAAAACTTATACATATACTATTGTACAAAACTTTGAAGTTTCTGTATATTGATATAATGTACATCATGTAATTATATACATATATATGTACATTTATTTTTACATATGTATACATATGTAAATATAAGAGACCCCCCACACCAAACCACGGGAAAATGGATCCCGGGCAAATTGGCTGAAAAGTGTTTAGTTTCATGTAGTTTATGACGTCCTGATGAAAAGTGACCATGGGCAGTAACTCCAAAAATGGACAGTTTTCGAGTTACAGAGCGTAAAACATCGGAAAAATGGTTTCATCGGCTTATGGCAGTTTCTGATGTGTACGGTCATGCTGGGGTGTGTGTGTGTGTGTGTGTGTGGTATGTGAAGTGTGTGTGTGTGTGTGTGTGTGTGTGTGTGTGTGTGTGTGTGTGTGTGTGTGTGTGTGTGTGTGTGTGTGTGTGTGTGTGTGTGTGTGTGTGTGTGTGTGTGTGTGAGGTGTGAGATGTGTGTGACTGACTGACCGACTGACTGTCTGACAGACTCACTGACTGACTGACTGACTGACTGACTGACTGACTGACTGACTGACTGACTGCCTGACTGACTGACTGACTGACTGACTGACTGTCTGACAGACTCACTGACTGACTCACTGACTGACTGACAGACTGACTAAAGCCCGTATCAGACTACCGACTGCAAAGGCCGACCCGACTGCCAACTACGACTGCCGACTCTAGCAGACCAATCAAAATGAGGTGCCGACTGACTGAATCGCCCAACTCGCGTTTAGATTGGAGTCTATTTTTCGAGTCAGTCGGTCGAGGCAGTCAGTCGGCTTTTGCAGTCGGTAGTCTGATACGGGCTTAACAGACTCACTGACTGACTGACTGACTGACTGACTGACTGACTGACTGACTGACTGACAGACTCACTGACTGACTGACTGACTGACTGACTGACTGACTGACTGACTGAGTGTGAGTGAGTGAGTGAGTGAGTGAGTGAGTGAATGAGTGAGTGGTGTGGTGTGTGAGTAGGTGAGTGTGTGTGAGCGTGAGTATGTGTATGCGCGCGCGCGCGCGCGTGTGTGTGTGTGTGTGTGTGTGTGTGTGTGAATGTGTGTGTGTAAATGACTAAGTGAGTGAGTGAATGAGTGAGTGAGTGAGTGAGTGAGTGAATGAGTGATTTACTCTGCTTTAATCTTGTAACAACCGCTGCCATCTCGGATATTTGGTTTATATTTCAGATTACATTTCTTTACAAGTCTTGCCTCGTTGTTACGAAGGCATGTATTGAATGCCTATAGCAATTCCTCCCTTGCGGCAAAAATCGTAGAATGATTTTTCTGATTTAATTGTAATGTGGCTTTCCTGGTTAGTAATGGTGATTGTTAAACAACCGCACATAATTTCTGGTTCATATGGATTTAATGTGCTTTTTCTGCTTGAAATGATTTTTCTGTTTTAATTGTAATGTACCTTTTCTGGTTAGTCATTGGTTGTTTAACTATTGCAAATAATTTCTGGTTAATTATATGGTTTTCAATGTCGTTTTTTTGCTGAAAAGGATTTTTCTGGTTTAATTATAATACAATTAGCATATATATATGATAATAACATATATGTGCTTTTACGCAATCAAAACGAATTCGCAAGATTAAAATTGTCGCCTTTAGAATTGTTAATGTATTAAGATTGAAATCGCATTTGAGATCGCGTAGGACTCGACCGATCGATACGAAGAAATCTTTCTTTCGTCTCGTCGTGATCGATCGAATTTGATGTTATATAATATATATCTTGATTCAATTAAATGTTTCACCCTGTTTATTGGTCGAGTCTTATGTAATCCCAAGACGACTGAATCTTTTAATGTAATTTTTATCTTCCGGAAGTAATTGAAGAATGTATTTTCTGGTTAATATGGTGATATAAGAACTCAAATTTTTCCAATTTTAATATCCTCCTAATGTTTTGTGTATTTGCTGGCAGAGTTGGTCAATGAAAGTTATAAAATTAATTTTAATGATCTGTCTTATGTCACTGTGTTAATACGGTCATTTTCTTTTTATAATTAAGTTTCTCAGTCGATTTGACACATTTCATATTTGTTTATAAAGAAAATTTGTGAAACAGCGATCTTAAATTATCCAACAATTATCTATTTTGTTCAATTAAGGATTGTATACGAAATAATAAATAGTGTAAACGATTTAGATGGATGTAAACTAGGTCAATATTATTGTATTATAATTTTATTACACGCAGAGTTGTATAACAACAATAAAAACATTTATAAAACGTAAATAAAACTTTTGTACTCATATTTGAATATCTTACATTTATATAATATATATTTTTTAAATAAATTAATTTTTTATTTTAATAATAAATGTAAAGGCCAGTTTCACCATCTCCGATTAACGTGACCCTCCGAAACTCATTCTTCGTCTCTTTCTAACAATTAGAAAGAGATCAAGAGTGAGTTTAATCGGAGGATCACGTTAATCGGAGATGATGAAACTGGCCCTATGGATCCTAAAACATTGCACATTTTTACCGACGGATTACGTCATGTTGGCTACGTAGTTCCAACTCACGGGCGTAAAGTAGTAGAGGCGCTGAAGCACCATACGACGAGATAGTAGGGGGACAGTACGTACCCTGGATACCGTTCGCGAGTGCGGACGTCGTCATGTCTGAACTTACAATCACAGCAGCAGGTCTGCAGAACTTTTGCAAAAGTTAAATTTTCCAATAAGACATATATATATCGCATAAAAGTTGAAATTTGTGAATAAAGTACTCACTCGTGTAAAATTTAGAAATTTCTCGGAGAAGCAAGTTTAAAATTATCTTTTTAATAATTAGACATGAAAGTTAATAATCAGACATAGAAATGGAAGAAACGGTGGCACTAATTAAATCGTGCATAATTTCGAAGATAGGCGGTGTACCAATTGATGATCTAAACGATGAGTTTCAATCTGTCGTCGGAGAACTTATTCCGTATCGCAGATTGGGATTTTCGAGTCTTCGTGCACTTTTACAGACTATAGACGGTTTGGAAACAACTTGGAACAGTTTTGGCGAAGAAACATTAAGAATAAACGACTCTAAAATCTCTCATATCGACAGATTATACGAAGGCAAACTTTTGGATCATCATCTGCTGCGTTGAGCGACTTGGCTGGATATGGATTGACTCTCGGGAGTCTTGGATTCTTGATTCATCCATATATATCTGTTGAACGGTCTGGGCGGTTGACGGCCGTTTCTCGAGTGAGGGTTACTGGCTACTCATAAGATCACCTGCAAGGAGTGAAGTTAAGTCTATTCCTTCTCCTTCTCTAAGGGAATACGGGTTTTTGAGCGAAGTAATAATCAATTTTTTGTTTAACTACGTTTGTTCTTTTCTTTCTTATGCGTTGCATTTTGCGTGCTCTGTATATATGAATTCTTTGTATCTTCTCATTTTATAACTATTATAGATTATTTATCGTTAGTATTTTCGTTTATGCGCTTATTGTGTACGTTATTCGTGTTGCGTTTATACATTTACATTTATTATTTGCGTTATTTTAAAATCTTATAATATAATTTTCGGTTATATGCGTGTGTAATGGTTGCGTTATTCACATCGCGTTTATACATTTATTATCTGCGTTATCCTTAAAACTCTTATAACATATTTTTCGGTTAAAATGCGTGTATAATTTTGAAATTATTGGTCAGAATTCCTAAGGTATTCCGTGTTTGCTGCCGTCTCTCTGACCTTATTTACGAGTTCCTTTATTTACATTCTATTGTTCTGTTCTATGTTCGCGTGCGTGTAAATATATTTTGGTAGTCGTTCACATTCCTTTTGGACTGTGTATTTCTTATTATATAGCCTTTCTCAATTTGAAGTTTCATCATGCCAAAGAACGGAAATCGTAAATCTCCTAAAGAGAAAGATAATGGGGTCGCGGTTAAACGACCTCGCAATGAAATGAGTATTGATGGTAGCGCTATACCGGACTTGAATAAGTCTTCTTCTTGCGGAGATCAAACTTCTGGTAGAGAAAGGTTCTTATTATCGCAAAAAAACAATAGATATTCCGATTCAATTGTCGCGCCTTATCCTGTTCATATCGAATCTCTTTCGCCTTCTCTGAATATTGGCAATCTCCATCCCATGAATATGGGGAAATTATTGTGTGCGAGATTCAATTGCGTCTCAGCGATACGCAGACTGGGAAAAAATTTAATTTGCGTCGACTTCTCTTCCTACGTGGAAGCGAATGAGTTAATATCCAGTAATAATATTCTATCCAATGATTTGTTTGCTTATGCTCCGAATTACAAAGTTTTTTGTTGCGGTGTGATTAGAGATGTGAATCCTTCCCTTTCGCTTGATGAAATTCAGAAGGGCATTACGTGGCCCTTTGATCCGGTTGTGATTCACTCTCTTGAGAGGCTTAAATTTCGCGATAAGAATAGTAATGAGTTGATCGATTCTGCTTCTGTAAAGGTGGTTTTTTCTTCTAATCTTCTCCCTTCACATATTGATATTTGGAAGGTCAGATGTAAAATATTTCCGTTTATTAATAAAGTTCGCAAGTGTTTAAATTGCTTTAGATGGGGGCACTCCACCTTTACTTGTAGAGGCGTTAAGTCGTGCGATAGATGCAGCTCACATCACCATTCTTCGGAGGATTGTGATTCGGACCCTAAGTGCATAAATTGTGGTGGGGAACATTTCTCCTCTGATACTTCTTGCCCTGTTTTTATTGCGCATAAAATAATAAATACCGTAATGGCGTATACGAATGCCTCCTACGGTCAGGCAAAAAGAATTATTAAAGCAAGGAAGATTGATTCTTGTCAACAAGCTGTGAGTGCTTTCAGGGGTCATGCTTACATGATCTGGAATAAGTTTGACATATTTAAAGATTCTTTTCATACTCGAAGTTCCCGTATTAATTCTCATAATAAAAAGAAACGTTCTCGTAGAACTAATAGTGCTGACTCTGATTTTGGCTCTCCTTCCGAAATAGATGATACAATTTGTCCACCTTCTGTGGAAATGACATCTGCTGAACAGGTCCTTACTCCTGCGGATCCTAATTTAATTGAATCTAATTTAGAGTCTTTAACAAGTACTTTTCCTACCCCCGATATTATACTTCACGACCTACGTTTCCTATATAATTCAGGTAGTTCAGAAAAGGGCAAAGCGGCGTCTTTGCTTTAGTATCTTCATTTAATTTTTCGTAAATTAAATTAATCCTCTCTTCTAATGGCTTTGAAAATCTTTCAGTGGAATTGCAGAAGTATTTCCGGAAAATTACTTGAATTTGCTAATTTAATTTTAGATTACGATGTGGTTTGTTTACAAGAGACTTGGTTAGATGCGAGTTCTTACTTTTCATTTAAGGATTTTCTAGCCTTTAGAAATGACAGAATTGATGTTACGTGTGGGGGTGGTACTGCAATTCTTTGTCGCAGAGTGCTCGACCCTGTTGTTTTTGACTTTGATCTTGTCAACAATCCTGGTATTGAACTTTCGGGTATCTCCTTTCTTAATAGAAAGGATTTCCCTTGATAGGATTTACATTGTTTCCCTTTATAAACCACCTCACATCCGCGTGGGTCGGGAGGGTTGGTCTGGGTTACTTGACTCTGTTACTGCTGCTGCCGGTTCTCATAATATTATTATTTGTGGTGATTTCAATACCCACCACGAGATGTGGGGATCCTCTAGATCTAATAGTGATGGTTTGGCATTGGCTGAGTCCTTGACTGACTCTACCTTTGTTTTTCTTAATGATGGTTCGCCGACTAGGGTATCGATCAATCCTAATTATCGTAGTGTCCCTGACATCTCTTTAGTTTCTCAATTAATGGGTCATAAATGTTCTTGGTCAACTTTTGATGAGCCTTGTGGCAGCGATCACTTCCCCATTATAATTCAGATTAATTACGATCCTAATCTTCCGAATATTTCTAGGAGGGCTAGGATGTGTGTTTCTGGTTTAGATAAGGACCTCTTGATCGACATTATTCATAATCGTATGTCTGATTTTTCGATCGATGGTTTATCTGGTGCCTTGGCTTATGAGCAATGGAATTCCGTTATTATTAATTGCGCTCTCCAATCTGGGGCAAAAATTTTTGACTCTTCCGGGTCTATTGTCTCGTTTGATGCCAGAACTGAATCATGTAAATCTTATTATCCTAGACCCGTGAGAAGACGTGTTAATAAACCCTGGTGGGATGATGAGTGTGAGAATGCCAAGATTCTTAGGAGTGAGGCTTTTAAGTCTTGTATGAGGAATCCTTCCAGAGAAAGTCTAGCTAACTACAGAAGTTGTTCAAATACTTGTAGAATGATTGTTCGCAAGAGGAAAAAAGAGAATTTCGACTCATTTATTAATGATCTCGGAAAGAACTTTAATCCCAGGCCTTTTTGGAACTCGATTAGCTCTTTTAAGAACTCTGCCTTTTTCGCGAAATATAATCCTCCTATTAAGAGTCGAATTTCCAACGTTCATAATTTTATCAGCAACTTTTCTCCTCCTTGGGTTCCGAATTCTTTTGCGGATATTTCACATACTCCACACGTCTCTATCTTTGATGAAGATCTTTCTTTATCTGAGCTTAAACAGGTTATTTCCTCCTCTAAAACCAATAGCTCTCCTGGGCCTGATTTTATTTCCAACTTTATTTTAAAATTATTACCGGATTCGGCTTTAATTAATCTGATTAAAATTTTCAATTTAATATTATCTGATGGATCTTTCCCAACTAACTGGAAGTTTTTCGATATTGTTCTTATTCCTAAACCAAATAATAAAGATTTTAGACCTATCTCACTGGCTTCTAATGTGCTTAAAATCTTTGAAAAGTTAATTAAAAATAGATTTGAAAAATTCATTGAACTTGATAATATTTTGCCTAATTGTCAATTTGGTTTTAGAAGAGGAAAGTCCTGTGATGACTGTTTAGCTTTTATTAATATAGAGATTTACAGGTCTTTTACCACTCAGGCTATGACCGGTGCTCTATTTTTAGATATCAAGGCTGCATATGATAATGTTAATCCATTCGTATTATTTAATTATATTAATAATTTTAGGATCCCTGATGGGTATAAGCATTTTTTCCGTAACCTTCTTTCTTCAAGATCTGTTAGTTTCTTCGAATCTGGGGTTTTTTTATGCGAGTAGACTTCTCCAGCGTGGTATTCCGCAAGGCTCTGTCCTTAGCCCTATTCTGTTTAGCATTTATGTTAAGGATATACTTTTTTATATACCTTATAAGGCTATCGTGTTACAATATGCTGACGATATTGCTATCCTTTTTTCTGACAGCGACTTGGACAGGGTTATTGCGGGCTTGAGGGTTGCTTTCGATCGACTGGTTCTTTGGCTTGAGGGTTTGGATTTGACTGTTTCTTTGCCTAAAACCCAATGTATTATCTTTCATCGTAAGAAACTGATTCTACCTAAACATATTGTTTTATCTTGTGGTTCTATCCCTTTTAGTAGGTATATTAGGTATCTCGGGCTGATCATGGATATTGGCCTTAGATGGTTAGATCATATCAAATCATTACGTAATAGGTATATGATTTATGTCAATATCCTGAAGTGGCTTTCGGGTAGATTTCGAGGTGTCAGTCCTTCCTTGGCTATGAATTTTATTAATGCTACCATCGGGGCAATCCTTGAGTGGGGGGGCCATATGGTACATGAGCGCTGCGCAAACTCACCGTTCTTCTGTAGATAGTATATTGTGTTCTTCATATAAAATTGCGTTAAATATACCTAAATCTTCTTCTAATCGTGTATGTTGGGCTTTTAGTGGTCAGAAGTCTTTTATGAGAAGGATTATTTCTAAGAGCGATAAATTTATATCTAAATCTATTCAACTACGCAATAACAAGTTAATTAATAAAATCTCTTCCTTTCATAGTCTGGTGGTTCATCGCCATGTAGCTCCCAGAAATATTCCTTTTTAGATTTCAAGGTGGCCGTGTGTTCAGCCTTTTAGGGAACACTTGTATATTTGGGATATACATCCCTATTTTTCTTATTCTTTAGATACTTGTTCCACCTCAGTGCCTGTGGACACTGCGTCTGGATCCCTTGTTAAGGAGCATGGTAATCCTAATCTCGCTTTCACTAACCTAGTTTCCTTCAATAGAGAATTTCCTTCAGAAATTGACGTTTATACGGATGGCTCTAAGAGTGATGCTTTGGTGGGCTGTGCTATCTTTGTCCCCTCGCTTAATGTTATCAAGCTGTTTAAATTGAGCCCTCATACTAGCTCTTTTTCTGCTGAGGTTTTTGCTATATCTAGGGCTATCGATTTGATGTGGGATCTTTCATGGGATCATATAAATATTTGTACGGACTCCTTGAGTGTTCTTAAGGCGTTACAAAATCCTAAACCCTTTAAGTTTTGTAAGCTTTGCCCTCTAATCGCAGATTTAAAAACTAAGCTGAGACGCACTGGTAAATGATAAACATATTAGATTTACATGGTGT
This sequence comes from Harpagoxenus sublaevis, assembly GCA_030770355.1. Classification (NCBI taxonomy): domain Eukaryota; kingdom Metazoa; phylum Arthropoda; class Insecta; order Hymenoptera; family Formicidae; genus Harpagoxenus; species Harpagoxenus sublaevis. Next base: position 85,998 of record JASTWR010000500.1, on the reverse strand, counting down.
CCTGCTCATATTGGTATTTACGGAAATGAAAGAGCTGACCTTGCTGCAAAGGATGCCTCTATTAATGGTGTTCCTTTATTAAATAAAATATCACATAGAGACATTTCCGCTTCCTTATTAGATGTCTATAAAAATATTGATTCGGAATTTTTGGAGAGAATTAATATTGGAACGGGGAGATTTTACATGGAAAATTTTTTTGTGACTGGAATCAATGTTTCTTTCTTATCTAAGTTTAATATCGATAGGCGTTGGCTGGGTATCATTTCCCGCATTATTGTTGGGTACGCTTTTACTAACGTTACCAAATTCAAATTTGGTTTATGCGACTCTCCTGAGTGTTCTTGCGGTTTTTACTCTCAGGATATTGAGCATTTATTTTGGGCTTGCGATTTGTATGTTAAAGAAAGAAAAGAATTTACAGATAATCTATTTAATCTTAATCTTCTTGCTCCTTTTTCTACTGTTTATTTATTTAATAATCTCAACAGGAAAATAGTTAATGCAATCATTTGTTTTTTGAAAGATTGCAAGTTCGATTTATAATTGATACTTGATTATTATGGAACTATAGCTCTCTCCCGTACCGACGGTTGGAGTTGGAAAAGAGACTTATTGTGCTTCGGCAAGAGGGCGCCTCTCTCCCCGGAGAGTCCCCCAGTTATTCTTGCTTAAAAAGCGTGGTACTTTGGCTCCTGTGGAGCTGGATATCCATTTGGGGTACGAAGAAGAAGAAGAAGTACGTACCCTGTACTGCCAGCAATGCCAGCTACTGGCTACTGCAACAGTATATACAGTAGCGCAACTCTCTGTCGGCACCTTTGATGTTAGCGTGGATGAAAATGAACTGCACATGCGCGTGCGAGGTGTGTAACCAATGAGAGCACCGATAATCTGTCTCACTTTCTCTCACTGTTATAAGTTTCTCTCTCTTTCTAATTTATCGTTGCGTGTCAGACGCGCGCGTTTGAAAGAAGCACGTATTTGATTGGGATAATGCATGGAGACGCATATTTGACGTGCGTTATAACGCGCGGAAACGCATGCATAAACAACAAGGGTTACATTTGAGATAGAAATAAAACATGATGTACAACCAGACGCGCGCTATACATATATTTATTTATTGGCACTATATTTTTTTTAATTATCATACAAAATACAGATAAATTTTAATAATTTGTATCGCAATTGCAACAATTGTACAAATGTGCCATCCCAGTCAGAAATGATTCATCTGTTGTGCCGTAACCGGGAGTTGGTGCTCGGGGTCGGCACAGGATTCGAAGATTCCGGTTTGGAGGGAGATGAGCACGGCGGGGTGTTCACAAAACGACACTTTGTTAACTTTTTACAAATAACTTTAATTAAAATGATCGACAATTGATAACGGTCTTGATTTTTTTGTACAATTCCCGAGATTATTCTAAGTTTAACAATTAGTAAAGGTGACCGCACGTATGTTTCAAAATCTTATGACAGACTGCCCGCGCGATCTTCCGAATCGGCGGTATTTATATTCTCGGAACGACGTTCTGTTGCTAACTCGGGGGCTCCCGAGTTAGCGTTGACTTCTCGTTGTCAGCGCTCTGTGCTGACCTTCGCATCAGCGTTTTCGGTAGACCTGGAGTTGGCCGCTCCGGGTTCCGGTGTCGGTTTGCATCGGATGATCGTCGTCCGATGCAATCGTCAGGTTTTTTGACGGATTTCATATTCGACTTCCGTTGCTAGGTTCGGATTACTTATAGGTTACATAATTAATACTTATTGCGTTGTGCGCTCACAACACATCGAAATAGTATCGATTCGACGTCGTTCATGTCGATTCGAAATTTGTGTCGAAATTTGGAATTTATCGAGCAACCAAAAAATTGCGTATAATAAAGAGTTTATCGAGAGTTTTGTGTAATTTTTAATATTTTAGATATTATATAACATATAGTTTATATATAATTCAATATTCTTAAAGTTTATTATTTAGACATCGAATCGACATCGTTTCGACGTCATTAATGTCGAGAAATTGTTAAGCATCGAAACGACATCGAAACAATGTCGTTATAGTTTGCGCGTATATTTCGTGCGCAGAACACGCATTTATAATATAGCTCCGCGGTATAGCAACGCGGTAGCCAATAAGCTTCTGGTATTCGGAAAAATGATACGTTGGTTGGCTACCGTGAGTACCGGGCCGCTTTTTTTGTCGCGCGGCAAGCGTTTCCGCATGCAGGAGCCATCACACGCCTTTCGTGTCCTGCCGCGCTTTTTCGTTTCACTTAGAGTCCTATATTATAGGCGCGTTCGGGGAGACGCTATTAGCGCTAACAGCGTCATACTATCTTTATCGCTCACTAGATGTAAAACAAGGATAGAACAAGCAAATAGCGCTAACAGCGCGCTCCCCGAACGCAGCCTATAAGAGAAGCGAAATCGATACCCCCTCCATGGTTTCCATAAACCCCGCAGCTGATCCATAAGCCCCGCAGCTGACCGTTTGTAAACATGTGTATGCACACGGACACCACACGGACACCACACGGGGTCGAGAGTCTCGGTTTTGATTGGTGCCGCGGTCAGCCAATCAGCAAGCGTGCCGTCAATTTCGCTTCTCTTATAATATAGGACTCTAGTTTCACTCAACGAAACTGTATACAGAAATAAGGAAAGTGAATTTACTCATTCTGCCTATAAGAGGTTTTGTCTCATTTCGCTGTGCTTGAGTGTGTGACATAAGCGATTGCTGTGGATTGCTGTAACGATGGAAGAAAGTCCGGTAAATTTTTTAGGTTATTACTATTGTAAGATCTTAGCTGGATAATATGTCTGGATGGATGGATGAACGAATTAAGGATCGGTAGTTACTCGGAATAATAAACTCTTTAATGGGAACTTTCGTTATACAAATGTAAAAGGATCGGAACGAATGCAACCACGACTGGCTTTACGGGCGAAGCTCTACTTTCGACTGCTCGACAAAGACTGCCTCGATTGAACCTGCACGAACCGGCACGACGACCGTTGATGCGCGCGCTTTTTCTCTCGAGATCTTTCCGTTGCTAAGCGCCTTCCGCGCCCTCCGTAATACCAACCGAATAGAACGGCGACCGTGCGCCATCTACACGCTCTGCGACACTAGCGCGGCCTTATGCCATGAACCAAATAACTCCTAGATTTCTTACACTATTTTTAAGTTATAATTTTCTCAGTACGTTGCGTGTAGTAGAGACATAAATTCTTATCTTTTAGTGTCTTTTGCATGTTTCATTTTTTATTTTATCTTTTAGTACTTTAATTATTTATAGTACTATCTGTTTTAGTACTTGTAACGGCTTCGAAGTATTATTAACTTTATTTTTTATAATCTGTTATATGTAAGATTTATTCTAAACCTGTTAAGAGGAAACTGCGTAGAAATGCTACAAAAACTGCCATGAAAAAGCTTAAAGCAGATGAATTACGACTGAGAATCAATAAAATTTATGTAGAATCTTCGGATAGTAATTCAGATTATGAGATATCATCCGATTCTGAGGAAATTGCAAATTTTGACGAAGGCTATCATGTTGCTACTGCTTCTGAAAATAATAATAATAGTGATACGATATCTTTACAAAGTGACGAACAAATTGCTGAAGAAATACATATTGTGGCTGATGTGCAGAGTGGGTTGAGTGAGAGTAGCTCACATGAGTCTGACAGAAGTGAAGTCGAAGAGAATGCGATGGTTTTCAGAAACGTTGCTCAAATGGAACAATTTGTTATTGAATCAGTGCGAGCATGGGCTTCTGAATCAGGTGTCTTTTCCATGTCAAAAGTTGATGATTTGTTAAAGCGCCTCAATGTTGGTCTTCCCAATATGCCTAAAAGTCACAAGACACTTTTGAAAAGTAATCTTAATCTGGAGATAAGTAATCTTGAAAGTGGAGGAAAAATGTGGTATAAAGGATTTACAGTTAATTTGGACCAGATGTTATTACAAGATTATTTGCAAACTTATGGAAAGATTATAATTGACATTAATATTGACGGTTTGCCGCTTTTTAACAGTTCTAAGCTTAAGTTTTGGCCAATTTTAGGACATCTTGTTGGGACTTTGAATGAACCCTTTATTATTGCTGTATACTGTGGGAAAAGTGATCCTCAGAATATTGAGGAATATCTAGAAAAGTATGTGAGTGAATTAGAAGATTTATTTCATAATGGCTATGAGTATGAGGGTAACAATTACGAAGTTGTAATTAGAAATTATGTCCTGGACGCTCCTGCAAGGGCACTCATTAAATGTTGTAAAGGACACTCAGGTTATGCAGGTTGTGAGAAATGCACCGTCATTGGAGAATACAATAATCACAGGATTACTTTCGTGGATCTTAGTCAACCCCTCCGTACAGATGAGTCTTTCAGAAATCGCGAACAACCTCTACATCATAAAGGAATCTCACCACTTGAAAGATTAGGAACTGGGCTTGTGTCACAATTCCGTCTTGATGCAATGCATCTTTTATATATTGGTGTGTTTAAGAGGCTGCTTCATTTTTGGTTATTTGTTGTTGGAGTATGGAAACTTCATATAGAGACATTATTAATCTTATATCTGAAGTCTTTGTATTTCTTAAGGAATTCTGTCCCCATGATTTTAATCGAAAACCAAGATCTCTAAACGATTTTAATCTGTTCAAGGCCACTGAATTTTGTCGCATACTCTTGTATGACGGTATTGTTGCTTTCAAGGATTTGATTCATGATAACATCTACAAACATTTTCTCCTTTTGCATAGTGCTGCCTATATTTTGGCTAGTTCTACTCTTGTTCATACTCATCTCCACCTTGCTGAGCAATTTATTAAAACTTTTATCTCTCATTCAGTAGTTCTTTATGGAACGAGTTTTGTAGTGTATAATGTACACTCACTCAGTCACTTACCTAAGGAATGTCAGGAGCATGGTGCTATAGATAATTTCAGTGCCTTTCGGTATGAAAACCGTCTGAAGTCTATGAAGGATTCCCTGCGATCAGGTTATAAACCGTTGCAGCAGATAGCTAGACGTGATTTAGAAAAAAATGAAAAGATTGAAATTATTCTTGATTCTAAGCCTAATCAGTTTGTGCTCTCTTTAAAACACTACATTGCAGATGAAATTATTCGTGGCCCACAATATCGTAAGGTTACTATTGGTAATGTGTTTTTTAAGATAGGTAAAAAGGACTCCTGTTTTAAAACATTAAATGGTAGTGTTGTTTTGCTAAAAAATCTTGTTTACAGACACCGTACTCTATTTTTTATTGGTTGCAAGTTTAAAAAACAGGAGGACTTTTATACGTATCCACTCCCCTCTTCTGAACTAGGTATTATATGTGTTTCTCAACTTGAGGAAAGAAGAGTAGCATATCCTATCAGTGATGTTCAGTGCAAGTGCTATTTGATTCCAAATAAAGATAATTTCTTGTGTATGCCATTACTTCACACAATTCCATTGATTTAAAGAAACTCCATGCAGTATTACACAAGAAAAAATATGTAGATATCACATTTATAGAATATAATATGTTAATACACATAGTGTATTTTTATTTTTACACTTTACACTTTACAATTTTTATTTTCTGTTTCACAGTTTGTTGTGCTAAAATTTCTGCCCACAAATAAAGATCCAGATATATACATTGACGTTGGTTTGAGAAAATGGATCTGCACAAACCTTGACGATGAAATGTGTGGACAAACATATTGGCCTCCTAATCCAAAATCTGTCACACAACTGGTGAAAACTGAACAATCTTTTAAAACTGATTGGCCAAAACACGATGTGGAAATTAAAAGATTTTATAGTAAAATTTTATTTTATTCTCTTATAAAAATTTTTATATACAGATTGTCACACATTGTTATGAGATCGGAATATGTAGATATTTTTTTAAAACTTTAATTTTTCCTCCATTCAGATACTTATCCACAAGCCCGCGAAGCTGTTTCCGGATTCCTCGCTGATTCAAATTATGAAACAGAGATAGAACAAAATATGGGCCGCGGGAGAAGAAAGAGAAAGGCTCGGCAAATTGGGTCAGACAGTGATACTGATTCTAGTGTTCTTTCAAAAATAACGACAAAAATTATTCCTGCTCCCCCTGCTGTGCCTTTCAAAAAAGTTTCTTCCGATACTCAAAATTGTGATATTGATTCAGATGCCAGCATCTCGTCAAAATTGTTGAAGAGTTCCTTTATTATTAAGTTAAATAACAAAAAGCCTAAAAGAGGAAAAATGACGATTGAAAGAAAAGAGCCATCTTCTAAGCATTCTTACGCGTCGGAATTGAAGAAAGTAGTTCAAACAGCAAAAACAATTGCAGCCTCTAAAATGAAAAGGCCGGAATCATTGGCCTCATTCAGCAAGACAAAAAGTCCCTTAAAATCCTCAACCTCTTGCAATTCATTACTTATAAATAGCTCTGTTAACTGTGACGAAAGTGCTGTTCAGGAAGGGATGACTCTTTCTTCGAACGTACAATCATTGACGCAAGTACCTGACTGTGTGTTCAGTAGTGATGATTCAACTTTAACGAAGGATCTTACATCAACTGATCATCAACCAATATCAACTTTTAACATTGATTTTGTGGACTCCGCGCAATGCAGTAGCAATGCTTCTAATTGTAATAATACACCAAAATTATCTACTTCAAGCGCTTCCCATCGACGTACATTGTTTAAAGAACAGTTGCATGATAAGAATACAGGTAACATTTTGTTGCAATACTAGTGTAAAATAAATGTTTGCTTTCAGTGCCTGTATTACTATAATTTTTCTGTATTTGTTGCAGAGAAGACATTAAACACCGAAATGAAAGTTAACAGGACACTAGTTACAGTGGAAGAAATTTCTGGAAAGGTAGACATTCTCAATATGAACGTGAGCAAGCTTATGAGAGCTATAATACCATCAGAAAAGAGAATTTCGCGTCCTGAGAGAATGCCAGCATTACCTTTGCACACAAAACAACATTTAAAAGAATTTGAGACTTTCTTACAGACGGATCATAATTTGGCTGCTGCTGTAAGTATAATTCATTTCTTTACGTACTTGAAAAAATTTTCTTCTACGTGTTTACTAATATTTCATTATTTTTGGTTGCAGTGTCACTACATGTCTAATCACATGAAGCTGAGCGCGAAGAATCCCGAAAGAAAAAGTGCAACAAACATGCTAACAAAATTACTCTCTACCCAGTGAGAAATGAAAAGTCGAAATGATATCACAATAATATCGGAAATATTTCCTCGAAATTCAAAATCGATTCGAGAAACAGATGGTCCTGGTTTCGAGGTCCTTTTTGATATCGAAATCAGCTCGGTTTCGAGACATTTTCGATATCGGAATCAGCTCGGTTTCGAGACATTTTTGATATCGGAATCAGCTCGATTTCAAGTAATTTTTGACATCCAAAAGAGCTAAATTTTGAATTATTTTTTACATCAAAAGCAGTGCAAATTTAACATACCACATCGAAGCATTAGCTGGGTTTCGTACAGCGCATATGCGTGCACATATCTATAGCATACTACGTAACGTTTACTATAGAAAAATGCGTGCATATAATAATGCGCTTTACGGGATCCAGCCTATATATTGCCTTATCTTTTACCAATATGTATATGTAAACACGATTTACAAGAAATGTATTTATTGTTTATTAGATTAAATTAAACTAAAGGTAAGTAACAAAATTATAGGAATTACTATTTATTTTTGTATTTTATTTTTCTTCAAAATTTTCGTACTAATGAAAAATGTGTATAAGACATAGAAATAAAGAAGAAAGTACAAAATAGCTGCCGCCTCTCTAAAATTAAACAAACTTTCATGCATTATAATACTCTTGAGCAAAGCTACGTACAGTCCTTCTAAACAAAAGACGGATTGATAATCTTACACATCAGTATCATTTCATTAACTCAACAGCAGAATAACAACGAATTTCGCGCTGAATAAACTAAGAAAAAGTAAGAAAATCCGTTCAAGATTTTGTGATTGACCTAGTAAAGTAAAATAACGTGTAAAAATAAGAGGTCAAAATGAGTCCACACATTGGTACATCGCAGTCTATAAGAATTATGCATAAAAGATTCATGTATAATACTCTCTAGCGTTGCAACTGCTGTAAATTAGGTTGTATACCATTTGAATCGTATAACCGCAAGAATAAGATAACTAAATCAAAATTTGTAATTCCTACATCCTGATCGAAACATCACTATTTTTCCTTTTCTTGCCTTCTTTGTACGACTGTTCTTTTTAACAAAATTATAGGAAATACTATTTATTTTTGTATTTCATTTTTCTTTAAAATTTCCGTACTAATAAAAAATATGTATGACATAGAAATAAAAAAGAAAATACAAAATAGCTGCCGCTTCTCTAAAATTAAACAAACTTTTATGCATTATAATACTCTTGAGTAAAGCTACGTACAGTCCTTCTAAACAAAAGACGGATTTATAATCTTACACATCAGTATCATTTCATTAAGTCAACAGCAGAATAACAACGAATTTCGCGCTGAATAAACTAAGAAAAACTAAAAAAATTCATTCAACATTTTGTGATTGACCTAGTAAAGTAAAATAACGTGTAAAAATAAGAGGTCAAAATGAGTCCACACATTGGTACATCCACACATTGGTACATCGCAGTCTGCATAAAAGATTCATGTATGCATAAAAGATTCATGTATAATACTCTCTAGCGTTGCAACTGCTGTAAATTAGGTTTTATACCATTTGAATCGTATAACCGCAAGAATAAGATACCTAAATCAAAATTTGTAATTCCTACATCCTGATCGAAACATCACTATTTTTTCTTTTCTTGCCTTCTTTGTACGACTGTTCTTTTTTCTCTCGCGTATCTCATCCTAATGTCAGTTATTAATTTATGAACGGAACTGCGAAATGAGAAAATCGATCTATCACTTTCCTATATATTATACAACGTTTTCCAAAACTATCAATACGTATATTCGGATTTTGAGAGAAAATTATTTTAATAAATAATTTTACAGATAATAATTATCTTTATGACTAGCTAAAATCTTTGAAATACTTAAAAATTAGCCGTATTATGTTGATGACTTTGTCCCCCTTACAGACTCGGAGACATGTCCTTTAGTCCTTTTCCCAAAAGAACCATCTTCCTGCTTTCTCCATGAGCTGTTGGTCAGCCACGTTGAAGAAATTTTCTCTGCCACAGAAATATCACTGACGTCAAACCTGATTAGTAGAGCTCTTGGAAAGCAAAAAATAATAAAAAAGATAAGATGACATTATCGCCAATCACTGTGACAATTGTTGTAGGTATAAACTAATAATCATAAATTTTCAAATAATTTTCAAGAATCATAGAATTTAAATTTTTAATAATACTTTTGTACCAAAGTTGACCTCCATTAATTTGTATTATTTAGATATTTGAAGGAGTGTCAAGCAATGTCTTATATGACAAAGAAATGTTAGGAAACAAAGGTTTCAGTTTAATTAGCAGCAAGTCAAGTTTTCACATTGAAAGCAAACCACTTTCCAAGGCCCAAATATGCAACTCTTCAATAAGATAAGTTTCCTTTTCCTCGTTATTCTCAAAGTAAAGTTCCATTTGGTCATGGTTAGGATCTTGATTAGAATTTGCAGATGTGGTAGATCTTGAATCGTCACTATCATCGCTACTGTTATTACTGGAAAATCACCATCACTATCGTTGACATCAACATCATCACTCGAATGATTACTTTCATTAAAATTATCATCATAACCATTATCATTTACATTTTCGCTTCTGTCTGCACTTTCATATTCCTTGTTATCTTGTCTACTTAAAACATTTAAATTGCTAGAAGCTGCTGCAATGCAATCCTCCTGCATTTCAGTTTCTTGTGTTATCTCCACTTCGACTCTCATTATCTGAACTGTCTTCTAATAAATCAACGAAAGATTTATAAAAAATCGAAGAAATATTTTCTAGTCTTGCTCTTTTGTGCTTTGCTCTGTTGATCTTTCTGTTAAGTTATCTCTTAAAATACCTGATCTTCAAGATAAATTAAAAAGAAAAAGTTAGACAAATATTTTCCTCAATACAAGCAAGGAAGAAAGTATCTCTCAAAACTAACGCTGGTATAAGAATGCATAGTCAGATGAACTAGAATCTTGCTTGAAGGTTAGGATGTCAAGGCAACACAGGCTGTGATCAATTTGGCGCTATAAATTGTTCGAAGCGTTAAACTGGAATCACACAATGCAAGATTGTCATGCCTGCATTCTTGCACGCTGACTGACGCTGACCAATGCATTGAACGTTGCTCGTTTTGCTGTTTAAAACGTTAACTTTCCATCGTTGCAAGCTTCGTATAACTTTATGTGACGTTTTAAACAGCAAAACGAGCAACGTTCGATGCATTGGTCAGCGTCAGTCAGCGTGCAAGAATGCAGGCATGAAAATCTTGCATTGTGTGATTCCAGCTTAACGCTTCGAAGCATTTATAGCGCCAAATTGATCACATGAGCCTGTGTTGCCTTTACATCCTAATCTTCAAGCAAGATTGTAGTCCATCTGACTGATATGCATTCTTATACGAAATAACGAAGGGTAAAATAATATTTCTAGTACTCACTGGTAGATTTTCGTTGTCCATTGCAAGATATAATGAACCCTGCAAGCTGAAGCCACTGCACGTGAGAACAATTACGATGTTTAACCGGCAATACTGCTACCTTTGAAGCATTTATAGCGCCAAATTGATCACAGCCTGTGTTGCCTTTACATCCTAACCTTCAAGCAAGATTGTAGTCCATCTGACTGATATGCATTGTTATACGAAATAACAAAGAGTAAAATAATATTTGTATTACTCACTGGTAGATTTTCGTTGTCCGTTGCAAGATATAATGAACCCAAGCTGAAGCCACTGCACGAGAACAATTACGACGTTATATAACCGGCAAAACTGCTACCAATGAACCGCTGTACGTCCGCTACATGTGGCTACATGCCGCCAAATGCACCGAGATTAGGTTAGGCTCGAGCGATATAGCCCCGCAAGAATCGATATATCGATGTATCGCGGCGTGTTGCTTTCGTCGACGACGCCGAATCAGCTATGTCCGCTCGCGGCGTGTTGCTATCGCTGACGACACCGAGTCGGCTAGAGTCCGCTCGCGGCGTGTTGCTTTCGCCGACGTCGCCGAATCGGCTAAGTCCGCTCACGACCGTATATATCGTCAATCAACCGCAGTATATATATCGATACACTTATCCCGATAGGAAAGACATACATATATGTACATGTATATATAACATTATATGACGAAACCTGGATGAAGTTGGGAATGCTGCAATTTAATATGTTTTATATAGTATTTGCAACAATATCATATTGATATCATTTCGATCTCAAATCGACATTTTACGTATAAACGGATGTGCACAGAGTTACAACCAGTAACTTTGAACAAAACAGTAGTAGGGGTGGCTATTTATCATTATGTCAGTTTATTTAAAGTTACTCGAAAATAGGTCGAAATTCAAATAAACGTCGAGTTTTTTACCCTTGCCAGCGCTGTCGAGCTAATTTTGACGACCACGACGTTGTTTCGACATCCTTTCGGTATTACATTTCTCACTGGGTAACACACTGGCAGGTGAAATGAATTGTGACGGAGGTAACGGGAAAATAGCTTTCAAAACTCAAACTTTACAATTTGTTTCAAGGTAATTATTTACTAATACATTAAGTTTATTATTATTATTTGTATGTAAAAAATGAAAGATGTTTTGTGTTATATGTACATGTGTCTTGTTTCAGGAACTCTTCAAATAGCCTTTCCGGATAGTGATCTCACTGAAGCAGATGCAGCCTTGGCTGGATGGTTAAAAGATGCAAAATGGCGTAAGCAGCGTGACGGCAGCTTGGGAAATAGAAATAAGGACTCGCAGAAGAACAAAAGTAGTTTCTTTCATGAATAATAAATTAAATGAGCTTTCAGTTTAGTTATTATGAGTAATATAAACTCCTCTCAAGAAACTATTTTGTAGAGATCGAACAGTATGGGATTATATGTACTATTAATTATTACTTACCAAATGATAGGACTTTTGATGAGAATCTACTTTGACAGATTATTTTGTTTTAGAAATTTTAAGAAAGTCATTTATGATTGTTGTGTTATTTTGATATTTAGAAAAAAGACTGCTAGCTGTATTGGGTCATATATTTTTTTTAATTTCACGTTTATAGTCTGAGTTAGGTATACTCCATCCAGCAAGAGAACATCCACGTGTTACACATAGACGGGCAATTAAGTGAAAACGTAGCGCGCTATTAAGTGCCACGATACGTAAGTACACGACACGCTCGGTGTGGATCGAGTAGAGCTTTTTGTGGGCGGAAATCTGTCCGAAACGGACGAGTGTTTGTCTAATCCGTGCATTTTTTCTCGATGAACGGAGTATATGTCTGAATTCTGAGATTCTTTTATTTCCTCACAAAGTAACTACTCCGATAAAATATTTTCATAAAGAAATGTGATAAGAACGTTGTTACTCTGTGTTGTTCTTTATAGTATATATTATTTTAAAAAGTATTTTTATAATTAAGATATATTTATACAGCTGTGTATGTGTAATCTTTTAGTTTAAAAAGCGTACAAAGAGCTTTGCATTAATTGTTGTATAACATGTATACTTAAGCAAATTTTTTAAGAGAATATTTTTTGTTATACAAAATAATGACCCCGATTTTCATCCATTTTGAGCAAATTTTTTTAAAAAATTTCTTCAGCAAATTCTGCTCGACAGTAAATAACTAACAATTTTTGACAACGTTTATAATAAATAATGATAACAAAATGTTTGTACTGTCAACATGTATAAGTACTCACTATTTGCAAAAATTACGTTGTAAGACTTATATTTTATTTTTCCATTACTTTATATTATGATATACGTAAATCGAGATCATTTCTTCGTGAAAATATGATAATTACATTATGGATAATTATATTATCAAATTACAAGTATCTGTTCTAATAAATTCAAATTTAAAAAGTTAATGATAATATAATCTAATTATTTTTTACTGTCATGTCCTTGTGTATTAATTCAAGACTTTTTGGAGTGTTATCGTCCTCAAGTAATAGATAAGTCTTATTTTGTTCGTATATTTCTTCTAAATAGAACTATATACTGTCTTCATTATACCTATAATATATATGTGTGTGTATATATATTTATGTGTGTGTTTATATATATATGTATATATATATGTATACCTATATATATATATATATATATATATATATATATATATATATGTATACCTATATATATATACATTATTTACATATACATATATATTACTTTACAATAATTTATTTTCAAACTTGTAACGATGCACCCCTGAATATGCATCGTTCCGGCCGTCCACCAGCCGAGCCGCCCGACCGACCATCTGTCGGGCGAAGAACGGGGGCGGAATGCCCCCACATATTTTTAAACGATTAAAGTCGGCGCACTCGCCGCCGGATATCGATTCGGGACAAACGGATCGATATCCGTACGCGCCCGAACAGTATCGAGCGCGTTCGCGACGCCGGAGCGCTCGGCGCCCCTACTCCGGCCCGACATCCCCGCCACGTGCGGCTCCGCGTAAGCGATACCCCCCGCTACCGAAATAACGAGCCCAGGGGGTATAAAAAGGCAACGAATTTGCCTAATAAGAAGACTCCGTCGTGAGCCAGCAATCCGACCAGACCTGTCCGCTGCTCACGACTTCCCGTCCCGATCCTGCTCCTTGCAAATCACCAGCCGTGTCGACGAGGTTGAGAGTACTCAGTCTCTATTCGGGAGTTCCCGTACGCCGACACCGCTGTCCTGAGTCCCGGTAATACCGGCGAGGTTGAGTGTACTCGTCTCTTCCGAGAGTTCTCGGTAACCGGTATCGCCGTTTATCGCACACGAAGTCTACGTTTAGTACCAGAGCGTTCTCTGTACGCCGGGCGTACCCGGCCGTGGTCTTTTCCCTTGACGTGCACTGGACGGAGCGTGCTCCGTCCTGCCGGGTGTCCCCGGTTGCCGTCTCCGTGTACTGTGGAGGTGAGTACTCCTCCCAGTCGGGTGTTCCCGATTACACGCAGCTTCCTGACATCTTGTCAAGATCCTCGCACAGCGTATCCACACGCCATTATAACGCGCTCGTCCGTACAGCCCCGCGTGCTGTACCCGCCTCGCGCTAATACCGCGCCCCTAATCGTTCCGCGTGCCGTACACGCCTCACGCCGTCCTAAGGCATTTACGCGAATCTCCCAAATTAGGCGCCGCCTACTTACCGCGCTACTTTCACTTTTCGCGACGCCCTACGCGGACTATCGACCGCGCCCATCGACTGCGAAACAAAGCGCCCCGTCAGCTACCGCCGTAGGCCCGTCACGTAAATCCGGGAAACTATCGTGCATTACCGTGCGATCACCTCGCACGTATATTGTAAAGCGAATTAATACTTGTATTAACAACGCGACATTTTCTATCCATTGTAACAGCGATACTGAGGCTGTCGCCTCATCTAATATTGTAAATCTAATAACTTCAGTTTATAATAAACCTGCAGTAATTATCAGATACCGATATATCGTCTCTTCCTCCGCGCCTCTTTCTCGACCCTGACCAGCCGCGAGCTAAGATCCGAGCATCGGGAAAACAGGTTGTTTTAAACTTCGAGATCGTTTTGATATCGAATCGACCTCTAATTAACGTCGACGTTACTATACATTCTCTTAGTTTCAAATAAGAAGGCATAAAATCAATTAAATTACAAGTTTCCAATATCGGTTTGGAAGATCGATGTAAGATCCTACTTCGACGTCGAAAATCAATCGAAATTGGAGCCAAAAATTTATCGAAATCAATAGAAATTTCGAAATTTTTCGATCTTTGTTTTTGACATCGAAACGACGTCTTTTCGAAGGATCATTTCTGACTGGGATATTACTTCGTCGTGTTATACACGAGTTGTATAACACGAATTAATAAATTATTTATACTATAAATTTATCATACATCAATATTTGAACGGTCACAAAAGGAAATATCAAGGAAATATTAAGGAAATTATGTAATACAACTTGTAACTTAATTTTATCTAATCCTTTTTATTCACAATGATAACTATGTATATGTATATAGGTATATGTATATGTGAAAAATGTATAAACTGTCGTTACATGTTTTCTGCGATGATAATTGCAATAACAAAGTAAACGAAATGAAAGAACTAATAACAGTTAAATCTGTTACATGCCGTTTGAAAAAGCGGATAAAAATTATGTAAATAAGTTGATGACTCGTGTTGGCAATATTCTGTGAAACAAAAAAAGAAAAAAAAATATAAAAATTATGAAATAATAAAAAAACAAACGAAGCATACAGACTTAATTATATAAATAATACAATAATATGTATGTAAATATCATGCAAATTAAAGAATAGTAAAACAAAATAAAAAATAATAAAAAAGTGCATAAGATGTAAAAAGAATGTTAAATATAGTTTAAGTAAAAGGTAGTGTGCAAATATAGTTTAAGTAAAAGATAGAAATGCAAATAGTATATTAAGGTCATATTTTTATGAAAAAATTTTATATTTTAGTGTACAATTTCCCAAAATATATAAAACGGGTACAATATGCAAATAGTGAAAATCAAAGAAATCGAATAATCTAATAATAATATTAATTTTTACATTTGTAATTTTTCGAAATTAAGTTTGTCCACAAAATGCAATCAAATTTTTTAAAATTAATTTCTGTTTTTTTTACATTATTCGATTACTTTCATTATTCTACGTATAAACGTATTAAGGTAAAGTCATCAAAAAGTAAATACTTTACGAAATATTTCATATTTTATATTAAAAATGTAATGACAAAATTTAAAATATCCCAGAAAATTCTTAACGAAAGAGAGTTGCATTATAGTGTTTTGAAAACGTCTCGACAAGGGCTACAAGAATATGCAATAAAATCTAATTTTTATTTAACCCCCAATGGTGTTTTATTTAAAAAATTTAAGATGCTTTTGATCTAAATTTTTTATATAGAAGCCCCTATTTTTATTGTATATTCTTGTAGCCCTTGTCACGACGTTTTTAAAACATTATAATAAAGTTTTCTTTTGTTAAGAATTTACTGAGATATTTCATATTTTGTCATGATATTTATAATATAAAATATGAAATATCTTGTAAAGTATTCACTTTTCGATGACTACCTGAATACTTTTACATATAGAATAATTAAAGAAATTGAATAATAATATTAATTTTTACATTTGTAATTTTTCAAAATTAAGTTTGTCCACAAATTGCAATAAATTTTTTTTAATTAATTTTTTTGTTTTTTTATATTATTCGATTCCTTTTATTATTCCACGTATAAAATTATTAAGGTAAAATCATCGAAAAGTAACTTTCAAGCATACTGATTTTGAGAAGTTATCTTTTCGGCATTGCAGCATATGCACTATAGATAGAATAGTGAAAGTCACAATAAAGTCAAAATGTCGTCAAAACAATGGTAAAATGATGGTAAAATATTTTTATATAATTTTGACTTTATTGTGACCGTCAATTTTTCGTCATACAGACAATGGGTGACTATTTTGAATCAAAATATAGTCATTTTGACTATCTGTTGACTTTGGTCTGTTCCTTGGGATACTTTAATTGCTGATGAAGCATATCCTCTTTCCAAATATTTGATGCGCCTTTACCCAAGAAGTTTAAACCTTGATTTAAAAAAGAAAGTTTTTAACTATTGTTTGAGCCGACCAAGAAGAGTGGTTGAAAGTGCTTTTGGAATTTTGGTAGCACGATGGCGAATTTTTAGACGGCCAATAAATACTTTTGTTTCAAGGGCCGAAAAAATAGTATTGGCTACAAGACTGCCTACACAATTTCATTATTACACGGGAACTTCAAAAACCACGTCACCAGAGATGTTATTTGCAGTATAATGAATACGACCAACAACTTGAATCGTATGTTAGACTAAATATAATAAACAGCACTAATGACCAAGTAACTTCAGAAAAAAATGTAGGTAGTATTTTCCGGGATAGATTTGCTGAATATTTTTTTAACGAAGGTGCTGTAGAATGTCAGTGGGATAAAGCTGCAAATAATGACTTTTGAATAGTTAACATCAATAAACAACGTATGTTTGTTAATGTTTCAATGAACTGAATCACATTTTTGAAATTGAAGCGTTCTATCGCACAGAAAAAAATGTAAAAACTTTTTTAATAAATGAATTTTATTTTTAATGTAAATGTTTTATAAATTTATTTAACATAAACATTTAAACTCAATAACTGAGACGTAAAGTATGTGACATAAGTAATAATATAATATATGGCGTAAGTAATAATATAACACATAGAATAAGTAATAATATATAGCATAAGTAATGGCATAAAATAAACTGTTTTTTTATAAAAGGCCTGCTTCCTCTTCTGCTTGCAAAACGTCATTCAAAATCTTGTTTTGGATAACTCTTCGATTTTTATAGGGCAGTCGCCTTAAAATGTCGCCCAGTTGCAATAGAAAACCGTGATCAATACCGTCTGGCGGTTTGTTAGTATCAGATATCATTTTTAACAAATCCTTCTGAAAGCTTCCATCAGTCGAGACATCTTTCCGTCCTAAAACACGAAAAATATATTATTTAAATATTCCTTCAATGTTACATTTTTCACCAATCATATAAACTAATTTAAAATTTTCCACATAAATTATTAATACAATCTACTTACATTTAGTGCCTCTGCAGCCGTTATCACTTCTGTTAACACCTGACTCCAATGTAGTACTGTTTGTGTCATTATTGGAAAAACTCATGGAACAGGAAGCATCTTCTAGGTTTTCATCTAACAAAATACCGTCATTTGCGTGCGAATTATTTACATGGTCTGAAACATTACTTGTAGAACTGTAAAACAAAATAAATTTACTCATAAATTATTAATAGATCTAATAAGTTTTTAAATTTAATTAAAATTTTATACATACGGTCTAGTATTTATGCAGTCATTTAAAAATGTCATTTGTTCGTATAAACGAAATCCGTCTGCTTTTTTCGAGGAATTGTGCTGCAGAACCGCTAGGGATATATGCTGCATTTTTTCTTTTAGCTTTCATGAAGCAATCTCTTAGATTCCTCCAACGTTTTTTGATTTCGTCAATTTTGAAGTTATCTAAAACAAAATAATGTTCTCTGTAATATTGCATACATTGTTAATATTTTAAATTCAATAATATATTAATATAAATATAACATTACTGTTCAATTCGTTTCTCACTTCCTTCCATGCATCTTTTATATTTAAGGAACTTCTACGTTTTACTGGAATCATATGATTCCACAGGCTGTTTCGCACTGCTTCTATTAAAATTTCATCTGAATGAAACCAATTTTTATCCTCTTTTTCTCTTCTCTTCTTTGCAGTTGATGCAATTTCATTTTCTTCTGCTTCTTGCATCTGTGTATTGATTTTTGCTACACGTACAATAACAAATTAATTTTATTAATCATTAATGCAGAAATGAAACTTATTCGATAACAGAAATTAAATTTATATACTCACACTTAAATAATTGATTCGATTCATTGACGTATAAGCCCTCCGGGAGGGCTCCGTTTGCCTACAATCCCGATTGCCAACAGCTTCGTTTGCTCACAACATTTTGCCTACAGCTTCGTTTGCCGACATTCCCGATTGCCTACAAGCATTATTGCGCACATGTAATAGTTAAAAATACGAACGTACGTTTGCGCACATGGCTAAACACATTGCACACATGATTTTATTGCACACAAGCAGATTGCACACATGACATTATTGCGCACATACACATTGCACACATGACTTTATTGCGCACATACACATTATATTGCACACATATGTCACAGGCTTATTGCAAAACCAGCCCTTTTGCAAAAAGACTAGCCTCTTTGCGAAAGGCCGGCCTTTTGCGAAGCACTGATCGTTTCCCAATAAGACTGAACGCACTTTAGGCTTTTTGGCACACATGGGCTGGTGTTAGGCTAGGCACTTTGCAAAAAGTCTAAAATACGTTAGTCTTATTAAAGAAACGATCATATGCTTTCGCAAAAGGCCGGCATTTCGCAAAAAGGCTAGCCTTTTTGCAAAAAGGCTGATTTTACGATAAGCCTGCGACATTGTGTGCAATATAACGTGAATGAGCGCAATAAGTCATGTGTGCAATGTGTATGTGCGCAATAATGTCGTGTGTGCAATCTGCTTGTGTGCAATAAAGTCATGTGTGCAATATGTTTGGCCATGTGCGCAAACGTACGTTCGTATTTTTAACTATTACATGTGCGCAATAATGCTTGTAGGCAATCGGGAATGTCGGCAATCGGGAATGTCGGCAAACGAAGCTGTAGGCAAAATGTTGTGGGCAAACGAAGCTGTTGGCAATCGGGATTGTAGGCAAACGGGACCCTCCCAGCCCTCCTTACTCACATCTATATCTGCAAAGCATGAGTGGGTAAAATAATCGAAATTCTGCTTTGGAAGAAAAAATTTGCATTGCATGCACTCGTAATAATCCACGTGTACCTAATAACAGAAAAAAATTACAAATATATTGTGCGATCAATGCAAAACAATTTTTTTAAACATTTTTACATATTGATATTTGTATAAAAGTTTGTGCTTACCGTTTCCATTTCAGTACAAAATGAAGACAACTTGTTATGTATGATCTGCAGATCAAAAAATAAAGGATACACGAGGTTATTAAATAACCTGAAATCACAGTTGTTCGCTTCGCAATTCGCTTTACTGATGGCTTCTTTTTCTTCTTCAATCTTTTTTCCTGGTCTTTTTCCTTCAGTCTTTTTTTCTTATCTCTCTCCAAGATCTCTCTCTGTCGAGATATAATATCACAACCAAATAGCCAAATATGCTTCACTAATGGCAATATGGCGCAATTATTATACGCAGTTTATCGCGGTGGCCGGTGCGGGATGCGTTATGCGGGATAGCTCTGATTGGTTGTTGCTATGACGGACGCCTATCCCGCATCACGCATGACGCATCATGTGACCGGTGCCTAAGAGTCTGGCCACAACCACAGTATAACCTGGGCTGCGTTCCGATTTCCCATCCGGGTGCTGAAAAGCTATAGTGCACGTAACATATACTATAGGATTTGGACGAAAAGTTGTCGTCCGGACGCTTATACGGAACGCACCCCAGTAGTCCGACTCCGTCAATTGTTTTGGTTCCACGCCGATCTGATCTGCCATTTTGTTAGAAGCGACAAATCAGAGGATTTTTGTATCCGTGGTAGTGCAACGTCGGTGTGACCCCGCCGAGGCGCCACAGTTTATACGTGGTTACAATTGTTACGTCGCGGTTTGAGAATCCACTAGTAACGTTGTTTTCTTTACCTTTTAGCACCACTACCTCGGCGCAGCGCAAAAGGCCCTCTCCTTTCGTTGTTTAGGGTCAGTCTGCATGCACCGACTATAACCCGGGACAGGCGAGAGGATTCGTCGTTAAAATGGTATGGAAGGGAAATAGGGGAAAATAAAATAAAATAACGAAATCAAAATATTAAATACTTGATTTGAAATCTACCTTGACAATCGTTTGAGAGTAATTGGGAATCGAAACACCTTTTAGTCTTTAAAAGAACCTTTATTTAGTATAGCCAGGATACCGGCCGTTGTTAGCGAACTTATCGGTGGAGGGATGCCTGGGGGTAATGATTGGTAATTCGAACAAATGTCAAGAAGCACTTGATTAAAATAATAAAAATTATACAAAGATCGAATTGCAAAATTTATATTTATATATGTATATCGGGAATAAGGTTGGATCTGAATAAATCGAACTGTTTGTGAATATATTTCCAGTATATAAATGTATATTATATAGATTTAATACAACTTCTCATGGCTTGTACATGGGGAATAACGCTCGCTCGCTATTACAACGTGTTGAATATTAGAAATAAACTTACAGGATGGTGTGGATGCCACCTCGTAGATAATAGCTCGATCGCTGGAACCTCTCTCTAGGGGATGAGAGGCAGATCGCAAGTCGCAGGTGCGAACAGCAAACGGCCGGCGCAGTTCTCGGAGACTCTCAGGCCTGGAGGCACTGACTCTAAGTTGAATTTACTTTGAGAGTAAGGGTTGGTTTATAATAGCCGTAACCGTTAACTTAGGCTGGTGCCGTAAAAGTTGGAAGATAGGAAACCTGTACTACCGTTTATAATTGGATTATAAACGGTAGTACGGGTTTCCTATCTTCCAACTTTTACGGCACCAGCCTAAGTTAACGGTTACGGCTATTATAAACCAACCCTAAGAGTCGAAGTAACATGACTGCGTGTGAATAATAGATGTGTACTAATTAATTGAGAATAAAGGATTGACTTTTAGATTTAGATTGACTCGTCCCGGCTAAGCGCTGGGATTTATATTCAAAAGACCGCCGAGTTTGCTGCGCCGTCATTGGCTAGTGATCGACTGGAGGGGCATTTTCGGGGTGGTTCCTTACGCTGTCATTGGTCGAAGTTATCCGAATTTTTGAGGCGGCTTGAGTCATTTAAAAATGTAAACAGGAAAGTTAGAGTTGGTAACTCGAGTATTTTTCTCGTGTTACCGCGCGGTGAAACTAAACCTTCCTCTTTGCATTGTCGGCACCGGCGATGACTAAACCCTTTTCGTCGCATATTTATTAGACGCGTCAACACCGGCGGCGAAACTAGATCTTCTATTAGGCGTTTCGGCACCAGCGGTGAAATTAAATCTTTATTTATGTTATCGACCTGACGTTTCGGCACCAGCGGCAAACCTCAATAATGGCCTAGTTTACACCGACCGTTTGATACGCGTACCAAGTACTATATCCGTATCAAATCTCGGTTTACACCGGGATAACCCGAGATTTAATACGGATTTGATACAGATATAGTACTTGGTACGCGTATCAAACGGTCCGGTGTAAACTAGGCCAATTTCTTATTGACATTCCGACACTGGCGGATCGCTTTTGAACTATTTGTTCATGGCGGTAAGTTTCATGCGCAAGAGGGTGACTGTGACGCCTGAGTGGTTTGGTGATATTTATCATAGGAGCAAGTAAGTGAATTTATAATCGTACCGTGGAACAGTAATAAGAATTTAGTTAGTAATTGAAGGTTATAATTTCAATTTTAAGATTTTCGTAAAAAGAAATAATTTTATTGGCGGGACGTCACACAATTATACGTTTGACGATGAGATGAAAATAAATTCGTTAATCAGTGTGACGCGCAGACACTTGATATTTTGGATAATTTCGATCAGATTATTTTCCAAAATAATCTAAAAGCATAAGTTATACAATAACCCGGGGCCCTTTAACCGTTGATACGCCGTTGGCGCTCCTATAATAATGGCGGCGAATTGGAAACCGATAGATCAAAGGCGCCGACAGAGAGTCGGACTACTGGTTATATTGTGGCCACAACTGTGGATCCCACGAGGGAGAAAGCAAATAAGCTCGCTGTCTCACTCGGTTGCGAAGCACCGTCTCACTCGCGCACATACCGAAGCACGCATAAATGGCGGACCAATCAAAAAGCGGGACCAGGTGTCCAGACTCTTATTAGAGGGTCTCTACAACTCCAAGAGTCGCAGCGCACCTTAGCGAGAAAAATTATAACATCCTAGACAACACAAAGATGTCTAAAAGATGACTAAAAGATGACAGATTTCGGCTAAGACATACATCTTTTCGGTAGAGTCCAAAGTCAACAAAAAGATGATTAAAAGATGTTTTATGTTTCACTAAATGTCGTCTTATAGTCGAAACTTATAAGATTACTAAAAGGCATCTGAGACAGATATTAGACATCTTTTAGCCGTTTTTATAAATTATATTTTAGACATGTTTTTGTTCTTTATATTTTATATAAATTTGTTTGGTTTATAAATAAAAGGTTGATGTTAATAAAATTTACAGCTACACATATAATTTTAAAAAATATTTTATTTAACGAAAAAGAATTATTGTACCGAAAAAAAATTTTATTATAATATGGTGATTTTTAGATTACATGCAATAACACATAACATAAATCAACACATATTCTTATAACATATAAAAATATGTTTACGCAACAATTAAGCTCTAATCAATAAACATGCACCTCTACATGATATATTATATTACATTGCGATTATAAAAGCTAGCTCGCAAGATTTGCAATTATGTAAGACCATGAATAACAAACATTTAAACACATTACATGTTTAAATAAATTACACTAAACTTTAATCGCTTGGAAAAAGTTACTGTATTCTAAAAATAAATTTATTTAAATTAATTATTTTTAAAAATAAATATTTTAATTATAAGATTTAAAAATAAGTTAGATTCTGAAAATCGTATTGACGATTGAGACTAATCTCGTCGGTGGTATTGACATGTTGATAACTTGATAAATTTCAATTTTCTTACCTACTGTCAGTAATTTATTAATTATACTTACGTTCTTATTTTTAAAAATTTAAATTTCTATAATATAAAAATTTTAATTTGTTTTTAATGTGTATTTTAAATTTTAATTTTTCTAATGCGTAAAATTTAATTAATCTTGGATTACTTTTAATATAATATATTTATTTTATTAATATATGGTGCACCTATATGTATATTTGATGTGCTCTTTTTTACATTTTCTTTTACACTTCGCATGGGTTGTAACTAACATATTTATTTTTTACATTTGTAGAGAAAATTAATACAATTAATTATCTTCTGCGAGCACATAACAAAAGGATAATATTCTATTTAGAAGTTCAAAATAACGCCGTCGTGCCATGAAAATGCGCCAAATATGAATTTTCCAGTGTTGTTTTTCAGTAGTATTACTCAATATTGAATAAAACAAACTTTTATTTTTAAACAGTATGTAAATTCTATTGATCAACATGCATCTTCTGTTCGTTGGTAGTATACACCAATAGCGAATGAGACAGATTTTTCATATTATTTTTAAGGGAGTACAAATTTAGATTATTGAAAATTTGTTGCACAAAGGGCATTCCTTAATAGTACAACAATAGCAATGTTATTCTGAAGTGCCAGCTACGTCGACGATCGCGCCCCTTCTCCGGATCATCGGATTCAACAAGGGGGGATGAACCGACGATGATGGGGGATGCGGCGCGGGTTGAACTTTGTGAGCATCTCGTAGATCCCGCTTGTCGGCTTGTCAAGAAGCGCGCGCGCGATTTTCGAGTTCTTCCCGCAACTCCTCGGACTCGATGCCAGAACGTGGCAGAAAGGTGTCATTGTTCCCTTTGCCGAGGATTGACGATTAAGGTAAGCTACTCGCTATCGTGTTTAAAAATAAGCACTCTCTTTCGTTGAATCTTCAACACAAAGAATATCTCTGCCTACGTAAATGCGCGACATTTATTTCATACAGATTATACCTTCTAATTATATATTCTTGTTTATTGGAATTGCAAGTAAAAATTTATGAATATATGATGCAAAATTTATTTTTTAAATTAATTACAATGGAAATAAAATGTATTGCGACTATTTAATACTGCAATTTCGATAAACGGTAAACATTATACACTTTTTCATCTATAATCTTTTTCATCTATCGCGATTGAACACTTATTCGTTTCTTCGTTCGAAGACGCGTCGGTCGTGACGAAAATAATGACGACATAACGGAGAAACTCGAATGGAGTTTCAGGACTCGTGTCCTGCAAAAATACAAGATGGCTGGTGAAGAAAAGCATCGCAGAATTATTGACGAAAATTTCTGAGAATTAAAAGCTATTATATGCAATTGATTAATTCTTAACTATTTAAAATTAAGTTTATTCCATTTTTGCTGACAATATAAGAGCGCGATTATTTTATCTCGATATTGAATTCCTTTTTATAAAACTTTACATATTATATAATAATGTTTTTTATATACACTTATTATAAATCAATACTTACACATACACACGTACACGCGTTATGTAGGTATACAAAAAGATAAAGCAATAAATTTATTAGAAGAATTCATTTGAAATTCATATCTCCAATTCTAAATTAAATATAATCTGTATTTTGATGCCATTTCTCTTTCGTCGGACCTCGTATGTCGCAGAGACGCGCCCCGTCGTGTTTTATTTCAATATTGATGAAGAAGTTGGTAATACTTAGAACCGTTAAAGGGACCCTTGAAAGTGTTAGAGAAAAAAAAAAGTACGTAGGCGTCTCCGTGGAGGCGTTTTTGTCACGACCCGATACGCCGTGAGAAGAAAGGAAAAGATATGACACTTCGATCAGACGCCTCTCGCATCCCGCCGGTCGTGAAGCTAAAGAGTCAGGCCGGATTTCGTTGAACAATTCGATCTACCGCCGTCGAGAGCGCGATCGCGATCGTGGATCGACCGATCTCTCTTGTCGGGGTCTCTCCTTGCCGGACGAGTTACCCTCTCGTGAAAAACAAATCCGAAACGACGTTCGCCCCGCCGCAACGTCGCCGTGGTGCGAACAAATCGTCGCTTCTTCGCAGTCAGTTTTCATTCAAGGTGTCTGTGAACAATGCCGGATGACGCTAAGGCACTTGTTGCCTTACTGACGATCACAACGTGAGCGGTCAGTCGTGATCCGCGGATCATCGGGGAGATAATGATTACAGAACAGACCTGGAGCATGATGCTGGACAGCGATGTCACGAGCATCAACGAGTGAGTAGTCATCTCAAATCGTTCTCACCGTTCCTGCGCGGAGTGCGAAATTCGCTCGATCTAAATCGACAATAAACGTGTTTTATCTGATAAATTGGATAAATTGGATTTTATTTTCACCATTATTTGAAAAGCATTGATACAAAAGTCATCCTTTTTTCTGTATGTGGCGATTCAATAATATTCCTTAAAGGCTACACTTCAAGTCTCAACCACTTAACTGAAAAAAAGTTGTTAACTTGATTAAATATTTTCAACTAAATATATTTTTTTTAAATTAAAATATTTAAGTATTTGAGTCAAAAAAATTACGTTATGTTAGATTTAATATAGGTATGTCGTATTTAATTTGAATACATAAATATTTCAATTAAAAAAATAATATTTAGTTAAAAATATTTATTCAAGTTAACAATTTTTTTTCAGTGTTGAGGCTACACTGTCCACATGGACCTCGCAACTTTGATCGCGTATAATTCTGGATCTAATCAATCAAATTTAAAAAAGTTACATAAGAAATAAAGGCAGAAAGGACTAAAGGATATAATAAAATTAGAAAAATTTCCAATAATTAATATTAAATTGATCAAAAACATCAATTTTTGTTACGTGCACTCAACATGAATGAGCGTTTAAATAGACTAGGCCCATATATGAACCTAATAGCCTTTAAGGGATTGAGCCGGTATCCACGAAAGTACTCTTTATTTCTCATAGTAGAAGAAATAATTCTCTTGTTGTTTATTGCCAAGATTTCTTATGATCTAAATATTTTTTTGAAGTCTCAATTCTAGGACAGTTTTCTTGAATCACTTAACTATAAAATAACAGCAAAACGTAAAAAATTTCTCTGTCTCTCTATGCAACCAGACAGAATAAAAGTTTGTGAGCAAATTTTACACTGCACGACGCCATATCGATCGAATCAATCGTCTCTTTTACGTTATAATCGAATCGATACACTACGTGCGATAAACCTGGGGGCAGGTCGAGCATTTCGCCGAGGAAACAATTATGGATCAAGGCGGTGAAGAAACTGACCTCCGAGAGGCTGGGCCGGGAGGGACTGGCGGCGTGGGAGGACCGGAAGTCCAACGCGGATCCCGAGGTCGCCGCCGAAGAGAAGGACGCCGGCCAGGCGCCTGCCGAGAATATCGAGGCCGCGGATGCGGAACCGGAAGCCGCCGTCGGAGCGGAGCAGTCCGAGGCCGATGAGGAGGCTCAGACCCAATGCGGTACGAAATCCCGATCCCGAGATGTGTTCCCGTTTAGCCCGACGTAAAGCGTGCGAGAAGAAAAGGCTGGGAAATGTGTGCGATCGTGTGGTTTTAGATGTCTTCAAGAAGGGGACGCTATACAAGGGAATATTCCTGCCCTCGCTGACCAACAGTTTTCACAACAAGCAACTGGAGACGTCCTACCTTCTCTACTCGAATCGGCAGAGACAGAAGTCCCTGATAATGTTGAACATCGTAGATCTCAGCCTGAAGGTGAGCGACACGAAAAAGCAACGAAAAACAAATTTTATCTCCATTAGAACACAGAAAAGAAATATTCTTGATTTGAAAATATCTTTAGTTTTAACGTGGAAATCTTGAAATAAAATTAAGTATATTGCGTTAAAGAAAGAATAATTGCGTTAAACGAAGAAAACCTGCTTGAATGAAGACATTTATATAATTAAACCAAGAAAAAAATGTTGAAATAACACGTTGAAATTCTTATAAGAAGATTATATTGTTTCATATACCATATACGCAAGATCACTATAATCTTCTTATAAGAATTTCAACGTGTTATTTCAACATTTTTTTCTTGGTTCAAGTATATAAATGTCTTTATTCAAGCAATTATTCTTTCTTTAACGCAATATAATCTTATTTCAAGATTTTCACGTTAAAGCTAAAGATATTTTCAAATCAAGAATTTTTTTCTGTGAATCATGTAGGATATAATGTTATTAACTATAATAAGATCGTGTAGGATCATTACGTAGAAATCCATCTTTTATTTTAAATCTTTAAGAAATTACAATTTTGTATCCCATAAAATTAAATAATTCCTGTAAAATAAATTCGCATGTTATCTTAAGCTTTTAACTTTTAAAAGTGCGCGTGTTATGAGGCTGTCAATAGATTCTAAATCACATTTTTATATTTTACAAAGTTAAACAAAATCGTGTACGATAAATTCGTATTTTATCGTACGTCTATACGAAAGAAGAAGATTGTCTGACTTAAAAAATTTTTAATCAAGTCGCTCTTTGAAAATTTATGAAGAATAGATGACAAAGGATAGGATAAAAATTTCATGAAAGGTAAATGTGTTCTCCAGTAAATTATGTGATCGAAGATATTTTTATCGCGACGCAGATCACGTTAACGGCGATCTGGCTCTGGCAACGGGACCCGAGTGGCGGAGGACTCATCGAGGGTTTGTCGTGGGCCGCGTGTTGCATGGCGGCGAATCTGGTGATCTGCGTGCTCGGCTGGTGGCGTTGCTTTTCTAACAATTACCTCTACTGGGCCTCGATATTCACTTGGTTATTAATAAACTCTCAAGGTGAGACCCACGCGACTCATTCTGACCTATCAATCCCCATAATTAGAACTCGATGCAATTATAATTACTTGATTTGGGAATATCAGGCTGGCGCGAGGGATTTCGTTTCTTTTTCGTGAAACCCGGTTGCGTAAGCAAAACTATACTGATTAAAAAAAAAGAAATCAACAATCTTTTCTCAGTGGAAAAAAGGACCGAGGCAAATAGCAATTATTTCATCTTAATTTCGAGCGTAAAAATTAGAAACTTTGGAACTTACAATTAGTAACTGCTCTCCCTGCAACTCTAGCTAGCGAGGACGACAAAACTTTTACATCGTTCTAATAGCTTCGCTGTCCATCAATAAATCCTCACTGTGCACTGTATCAATATTGCGGTTGAATCGAATGGCCGTCCTGCTCTGCTGGCCAGCTAGAATCGAGCGAACGTTCACCGGAGCGTGGAGCAAAGTGGAAATCAAAATCGGTAATTTCATCGGGCTCATTCTGAGATGCGCGCCAAAATAATCTTTTAAACAAACTCGCGTCCAAGTCGTCCCGGTTCCGGTATTTCGGTCCTCTATCGAACACTGTATCATGCATAAAAGGAAAAGGAAAAACGAATGCTTGGCAAGTATAACGCCGTATCTCATGGCTATTTGCAGGTTTCATAGGTGCCGGTCTGAATTTCACCACGCAGCAGAGGCTCATGTGGTACATACTCTTCGTCGTGTACGCGCCTTACGCGATGCTGCCTCTGCCGCTGCGATGGTGCGTCCTCGCCGGCTACGGAACGGCGCTAACACACATGGTGATGGCCGGCATAAGTCTCCTGCAGAACTCTACATATGTGAGAATTAAGACACATCGTAGGGATTTTCCCCATTCAAAGTTTCTTCAACTAAAAATATTTATTTAAGCCTTTTATTTATTAACCCATCAATCCTTTGATCGTTTCATTTTTTTAATAACAACCTTACTAGATATTTTCGATGATGAATAATGCTCCATTGCACATAACATTTCGATATTTATTGGAAAATGCGAAGAATTAACTAGAATTCCGAGTATATAATTTTACTTTTTAATCTCTTTGAGTTTAATTTCTGTTTTAATTTGAATCCTTAATTTCTTGATTTGATTGTAAATATTTATTTCGTTTAGCTCTAATTATTATTTTACAATTTTTAAATGATCTCAAATCTCTCACAGCTGCGAGATGCCGCATGCATTATCCGCATGCTGACGACAAATGTGCTGCTGTACCTGGCCGTGAACCTGGCCGGCATGTATACCAAGTACCTGACGGACCGGGGACAACGGCAGGCCTTCCTGGAGACCCATCGTTCCACAGAGACGCGACAGCGCACGCAAAACGAGAACAACCGACAGGAAAAGCTGCTGCTTTCAGGTAAAGAAAAATTTCGGACTACCCTATTTTTTCTCGTGCATTTTGAACACAAAAACGATCCATCTTCAAATTTTAATATTGATCTGAAACACCCCTTGAACGTAAACTCGAGAATCTTCGGAAATAAGGATGTTTAAGTCAATTTTTTTTATAAGTGTGGCTTTCTTGAGCCATTCTTCTTTCCCTGTTTGAAGTAGTTGAAGTAGAACAGTTGCGAAGCTAAGGGTGCGTGAGAATTGATTTTCATACCGATGTTTGCCCCGTACCTTCAGCCGGAGCTTAAAGAAACGAGATTAGAGGTATCCTTGGCGCGAGTACCCCTCGGTGAAACTGGAGGGAAATCTTTGAGAGCTCCTCTCGCAGCTTTCGAAGAGGAAAGACGTACGCGGCGCGAGGCGTCCGCCGCGGGGTCGTAACTAGGCTGGGGTATTTATGTGCATATTTATCGTAGCACGCGGCGGGTAACTCGCCGCTGCTCGTCCGTGTAACTTGCTCGGCCGAGTGTCAAAAAGGGTCACTAGACACTCTCTCGGCCGATTGCGCCGGTTGGACGCACGTTTTTCCAATAGCCTTTTGCGTGTTACGTCGACGATCCCACCCGATATATCGATCCGCCGCTCTTCGTAGCGTGGTGGCCGCTACGAAAATATACCCATCGCGTCGCGATCGTCGAGATACATTACGCTGGATTACATAAATGCCACCTCTGACCCACTATCACTCACTCTCGTAACGCCGTAGGATTGTTTGTTTTCAAGAAATTTTGATGCCGAAATAACGTCACGAGGCTTTATAGGTACACAAAATCGTAAGCCGGCGAAATTGCTTTTCAATAGTTAAACTCAGTTAAACTTAAGAAGAAGGTAATGGAGCTTTATTTTCCAGATTCAAGTGGACTTCGTTTGAACGCGTTTCTCTCTAACATTACCGCAAATTGGTCAAAGATTACGCGGAGCTTCAAACTGCACACTTTTACATTTCATCATTGCATTAATACGCGTGTCATGAAAAGATAATCAATAATTAATCTCGTTAAAGTGCTGCCCGACTTTGTCGCCAAGGAAATGATCCGCGACATCGCCCGCGAGACGGCACGTGGTGGGACGATATCGTTCACGCCGAATCAGTTCCACCGGATATACATCCACCGTTATGAGAACGTCAGCATCCTGTTTGCCGACATCAAGGGATTCACGGGTACGCTGCACTCGTGGGCTTAGAACGTAGAAGGAAGAATTTCACTTAATTTGATATAGATATTAATTAACATTAAACAATGGATTAAATTTTATTGAATTTCATACTTTTTGATATATATATATATATATATATATATATGTATATACCCAGCAAACACCAAGTTAATGTTATATAACACGTGTGTTATATAACATTTATATTGTTGAGTAGGAAATTACAACTAACGTATATATAACATTAACTTGGTGTTTGCTGGGTACATATATATTTATTACCCAGAGTAAGCAAAATGATAGCAGTATGTCAGACTCTTGGCTGTCTGGGTTATATATGTATAATGGAAAATGATACGTATTAAATAAGATATAATATTATTTAACTGAAACTAATTATATATGAAATATGTAAATTATATAAGTTATATAGAGTTGTGTGATAGCGTACGGTGACAATCTGATAATTCTTCCGAAGCTCTGGCAAGTCAGTGCAGCGCCCAAGAGCTGGTGAAGGTCCTGAACGACCTCTTCGCCCGGTTCGACAAGCTCTCGGCGGAGAACCACTGTCTGCGCATAAAGCTCCTCGGCGATTGTTACTACTGCATCTCCGGCCTGCCGATCGCCAGGAGCGATCACGCCCACTGCTGCGTCGAGATGGGCCTGCATATGATAAAGGCCATACGAGACGTTAGATTCACCACGAAGGTATTTTTTCTGTATAAACTCTTTTCAGATAAGAAAGACAAATTTCCGAAGCACCCTTAGAAACTGGCGTGTTTTCCATAAACTTTGTAATTTGTTATTAAAGTTACTATACGCTGCATACTAGGAAGTCTTAATTTCATTCGGTAACTCTTGGTCGCGAAAAAAATCTCGATTCTATAAAAAATATCTGAAGTAAAAATTAAGTAAATTTTTAAATTTAGGCGTGTTTAATTCTAATTTTCCTTCATCTTCCTCTGGCACAGGTGGATTTGAACATGAGGATAGGAATCCACAGCGGATCAGTACTATGCGGGGTCTTGGGCCTGCGAAAGTGGCAGTTCGACGTGTGGTCGTACGACGTGACGCTCGCGAATCATCTTGAGAGCGGAGGAATACCGGGGTATAAAAAAGAAATTCATAATACAGAGCGTTTATAATACCTATGTTATAAAATTAATCATAGTACAACGCTTATTGCCTGTTGATCTGCTTTACAATTTTTAGCTCTCCGGTATCTCGAAAAAGTACATTTTACAATTTTTTAGATTTTTAGAACATTTAAGCCCCCAATTCTGCTTTATCTTGTTGAAGCCTTCGGTTTATAAAATTCGCAAACGGAACGAGGGATTTATCTCTAATTGTTTGCATCAGGAGGGTACATATTTCCGCTGACACGCTTAAGTGCCTGAACGACGTTTACGAGGTGGAACCCGGCTACGGTTGCGAGCGGGACAATTATCTGAAGGACAGAAACGTGGTGACGTATCTCATCAAGCAAGTGGAACCTCTCAAGTCAAGGCGAAGACAGTCGTCGAAGCCGAAGGTCTGGACAGAGGAAGAGCTGGTCGCGAATAAGAACAAGAAGAGCTTCAAAGTGAACAATCCACATGCCGTGAACAGCAACGCGCAACCCCCGAGTTCCATGGATGACGATATTGGAGTTGACTGGACGCCTGAAATCCCGTTCGAGAATGTGAGCGTTAAAATAAAAATACAAACATATTCAATTAACAATAAATCAATTAAGTTATTAAATAAATGAATAATAAATACAACCAATGTAATTAGCAATAAATTTATTTACTTTATTTGTCTCGCAATCGTAGCTGAATACAGCCACGTCGGTGAGTAACTTGGAGTCCGAGTACTTGGAAGAGGAGAACGGCCAACCGGCCAAACCGAGCAACAAAGCGGCCTCGACGACAGCCGTCGAGAAGAAGGGCGCCATCGAAACCGCCAGCAACAAACGTATGAGATCGGCGAACATAAACACATGGACTTTGCGCTATAACGACGAGAGTCTTGAATCCAAGGTATAATCAACTTCGCTGATGTTATTACTGTGTCTTTAAACAAACTATTTAAACAAAAATAAATATATAAGTATATATATACAAATCCGACAGAATCCTTCATTAAAATAAATCCAAATTACAGGATGTCCCATATATTAATTAAATTATCTCGCATTTTGTCCTCCAGTTCGACCAATTGCGAGAAGACATGTTCAAATCCAATATGATATGCTGCTTCGTCATATGGCTCTTCATCGCCGTTTGCCAGGCCATAATCTTGTCTGAGTGAGTATACGCAAGCCAGAAATTAATCAATTAACAACCGACTTTCTTTGCCTTTAGAAGCACAAATTTTATTACGAATAAAATGTGATTTCCTGAAAATGAATAATTCCTTTTTTAACTCTTTATGATCTAACTTTTAAAACATTTAAGGAGGGTGGTTGCGCGCGCTCAAATCAAAATGATAAGAATTAGTTCAAATTTATGGAGGATATTCGTCTATGGGAATCTGTCGTCTATACCAAAATTGAAGACAATTGTCTACATGGTTGTCGAGTAATTAATTATTGAATTATTCATTTTTGCTATGTCGCCCGTATATAAGAGTATATCAAAATGATAAGAATTAGTTAAAATTTATAGAGGTTATTCGTCTATGGAAATCTGTGAAGTTATAAACTTCAATAATTAATAACTCGACAACCATGCAGACAATTGTCTTCAACTTTGGCATGGACGACTTATTCCCATAGACGAATATCCTCCATAAATTTGAACTAATTCTTATCATTTTTTTTAGCTGATTTGAGCAACCACTTGAAGATAATTGTCTGCATGGTTGTCAAGTAATTAATTATTAAAATTATACTCTTATACATAGGGCGAAACATTATACATAACTTATACATAGCAAAAATATTAAAAGTGCAAGCAACGCGTAAAACGAGCAATGCGAAGACACCTCTAAATTTTCTTCTCTTGCCGCGCCTCCTGCCGCTCAGCGGGACACTAGCCAACCTCCTTAACTAAGATTCTATATGTTATAATGTTATATCCATATTTCCACTGAGAGAAAAATCCAACCCAAAACAATCGGATAATCCATCCGAAAGTTCTTTTCGATCGGATATCATTCCGTTCGGACCATTTTTATTCCGATCGAAAGGATCGGTAATATCCGTTTGTTAATTTTCGAACGGATTATCCGATTGTTTTGGGCTGAATTTTTCTCTTGTCAGTGTCTCTTTTTTAATAGAATTAATAATTTTTAATTTCTTTTTATAATAACTAACAATGTCACGTATAGTGATATATTAGTAACTTTATTTACATTTCATCAATATCGCAGTTGCATGATTCTTCTGATCTCGTTGCTGGTGACTACGGTGATCCTGGTGGCATCGTCGATCCTGGTGATGGCGGAGGAGTTCAAGGGCATGCCGACGTACTTTCAGCACACGTCGTCCATGCTGGTGCACAACAAAAAGCACCGCACCGTCTTCATTTGCGGCGTCATCAGCCTGATGACGTTAACGTCCATCATCGGCGTGTTGACCTGTCCCATCACGGTACGCCCTTACCAGGAAGTGATGGTGCTGGAGCAACAGCAGGTACCGACGACGATCGCGGCGGCACCGCTTCCGGTGCAGGAGAAGCTGACAGCGACCACCGCGAGGTCGAGCCTGGACCACTTTGTCCTTACGTTCCTAGAGGCTGCCTTGAGCGACGAATCCACCGAAGGAGGAAAGACCGTCGCTTCGACAGAGAACAATACTCTGGAAACGGGCTCCAGTAATATCGAGCTGAAGCTGACACGGGTGGTGAACGACAGGGCGCCCGGAAGAAGTAGGAGAGAGTTCTTCAGATTCTACAGGTGCGTTCTGTTGGCACTAGGAATTAAAATTAATCGATTTAATTAGGGGAGGGGGGGAGAGAGAAGGGTTTTTACCCAAGAAGCTGTGTTGTAAGTCTGACAATTCTAGTCGGCGGTACTGCGGGAAGCTCGGACTGTAATGGCTTATTTATTCTATATTTATTGGAATTAAATTTAATTTAAAAAAAAAACAAAGATAATGTTAGCCATATTTTGTTGCATAGCTAAAAGAATATTCTTGATTTAAAATATCTTTAGTTTTAACGTGGAAATCTTGAAATAAGATTATATTGCGTTATTATATTAAACAATTATATTAAACGAAGAAAACTTGCTTGAATGAAGCATTTATATATAGTTCAACCAAGAAAAAAATGTTGAAATTCTTATTAGATTATATTTTTTTCGTATATTAGTAAGCAAGATTATCGATCCTTCTTATAAGAATTTCAAAGTTTTATTTCAACATTTTTTTCTTGGTTGAACTATATAAATGCTTCATTCAAGCAAGTCTTCTTCGTTTAATATATTTATTTAATATAATAACGTAATATAATCTTAATTCAAGATTTCCACGTTAAAACTAAAAATATTTTCAAATCAAGAATATTCTTTTTTTTCTATGTGCAAACGCCAGCTGGCACCCCGTAAATTCGAACTATATATAGCAATATAGCGTTGTCGCAGAGAGTCAGAAACAATTACGGAAAATTTATTTTATTAATTAATTATAGTGAGGGAAATAATTGTGACTTCCTGACGAACGCTTAATATTGTCGCAGATATGAGCAATATTACGGAAAGCCGGAAATCGGAAGCCGGCATTACAGACGAGTCGCACGCAAACGCGACGCCGAGGGAGGCTCCCAAAGAAAGATCCTCTCCATCGCCGAGGAGGAGAATCAAGTCCGCTCAAAGCGGTTAATTCCCGATGAGCTTGAGGAGTCCGGCTGCATCCGGCCAGAGTACATGGTGTTCACGTGGATCCTGTGCCTGATAGCGCTCGCTTCAGCCCTAAAGCTATACTACCTTGTGAAGACTGCGCTGGCCGCGACAATTGTCCTGGTGTACGCGGTGCTGATCCTCGTCGTGTGCAAGGACATGTTCACCGAGAGAGAAAGAAACGCGTAAGTCGTTCGGATCGACGTTTAAAATATTGAAGAGCTTGCAACTTTAACTGCTTCTCAGCGTTAAATATGCAATAAAACATTTAATTTTTGCAAGAAAATGCACTTAACAGTTCTGTTAATCCAATAGATAATAGTAAATAAGATATTATAATATTTGCGTTTGTATTGAAAATGCCCGGGAATAATATATATGTGACAAAACATGCTGCGCGAGATTTTGGCGGCAAAATTGTAAAATTAATTCATAGTTTTTAATTTAACAGTAATCAGAAAGTTCTTCGTGCATCAATAATTCCACGTTCGCTCTTCTCTCTTCCAGATCGGCGATATCTCTACCGGCGCAGATGCTGACCTTCCTGACGGTCTTCCTCGTGATGGTGACGTATCACGGTAGATTGGTGGAGGTGACGTCGCGTCTGGACTTCCTGTGGAAGCAGCAGGCCGAGAGAGAATTGAGCGACATGATCGAGTCGCGGCATAACAATATGCAACTCCTGAAAAACATTCTACCGGACCACGTGGCGCATCATTTCCTCACGGCGGAACGCGCGCCGGAAGTAGGGCTCGATTTTATTTTATTTAACAGGCAAAAATATACCCTGTTACTAATATATCTCTTTGTCGATGCAGGAACTCTACTCGCAATCGCGGGACAAGGTCGGCGTGATGTTCGCCAGCGTGCCGAACTTCACGGAATTTTATTCGGAGGACGTAAATAAGGGAATGGAGTGCATTCGCCTTCTTAACGAGATCATCGGTACAGGAGAGATCGTTAAATTAGCCGTTTATGATATTAAGATCGTCATATACTCTTTTCATATTTCCTTCATATTTTGGTAATTTGTAACTTAAATACACAGCTGATTTCGACGAGCTGTTGGACGAGACGCCGTTTCACTGCATCGAGAAGATAAAGACGGTCGGCGCTACTTACATGGCCGCCTCGGGCCTGAATCCCAGCCAAATCGTAATAATAATATAAAATATAATGCAACGCAATATATAAATGTTTTTTTATCTCTAACAAAATTTACAGGACATTGAAATGTAAAATTACCGGATATTCTTTTCGCTAAAAATTCCTCACTGAATCCTCACTGAATTTGGATTTTTTCTCAACGAAAATTTCGAGCTTATTTATACTCGAATTTTTATTTGGAATTTAATTACAAATATATAATTGGAGAAATTGAAATAGTTAAAAAGCGGCCAAAAGGTCTTGCAGTCAAAGGTTATAGTCAGTTATAGTTTTTGTGATTCTCATAAAATCCTCGATACTGAAAATATATTCAGTAATCTTGAAAAAAGTTTACCTTCTGATATATACATTATAGCGATGGGATTAAGTATTTTACAAGAAGGTTCGTATCTGTAGGCGTAATTTCGATTTCTTTATGATTACTTCGAAAAATAGAAGCAATACTTTCAAGTAGACTCGAACCTGGATCAAATACGTTCGAATCTTTTATGAGTACTTTACTAGAAATTTTACGTTCCTTCAAATCAGAACGTTATAAAGCGACAATTATTTTAATATATTATTTTTCGATAATTAAAAATATTAGATTACCTATCCATCGTTGAAATCAAATACAATAAAAATAATTGAAACTATAGAATAAGAGTCACTTAAAACCTTTACACATTACATTCTTTAAACATTATTCTTAGAGTTTGAGTACAAAGTAGTATTATAAGTGTAAGTACAAGCGTGTAATTAATTTAATTCTTTACGATAAAAACTACTTATATTTAAGTACATTTTGAAGCCTGCAGATACTGATTCTAAAATTCGAAACTAGCTATAATGTTGGAATCGATTACTTCAAGTACAATGTATGGAATATTATTTCTTATTCATTACTCGAATCCTATAAAAAATTAAACTTAATTGGATTTGACTCGAATTTTTAAGTACATATTTTTGATCCTATCTCTAATATAAGTAGGTACATTAAGAGGTTTAAATTAGATAAGATGTGATATAGGGTACAAGAATAAAATTTAAATGGCAGGATAACAACGGCGACGATATGGAGCACTTGTGCAGGCTGGTGGACTACGCGGTGGCCATGCGCCATCGTCTCGAGGACGTGAACGTTCACTCGTTCAACAACTTTGACCTGCGAGTGGGCATCAGCTGCGGGCCTCTCGTTGGCGGCGTGATCGGAGCCCGAAAGCCGGTCTTCGACATATGGGGCAACACTGTAAACGAGGCTTCCAGGATGGATTCCACCGGTGTAATGGGCAAGATACAAGTCCCGCATGACATCGCCAGGGTAATAATAAAAGCGGCAATAATATTGTAGTAATTTAAAAAAGCGGTCCCCTGAGTTTCGTATACATCGTAGGTACAAATTATTACTTAATTTTTTGCATGTCGGTACTTTAAAAGGTAAATGCAGTGCGACGCTTTAATAATTATTTTCATGCAACCTATATGTTTATTTTTTTCGTCGACCTTATATTTTATTCTCTAAAATAGCAATTGAGAATTGCGCTAATTTATCAATCCGTCGTGTGCGAGCAGTTTCTGGAATCGAGGGGTTACCAGACTCAGAAACGCGGGCTAATCGAAGTGAAGGGGAAAGGCACGATGGAGACGTACTTCGTGCTGGGCAAAGCCACCTTACAACAGGAGGGCACTCCTAGGCACAGGAGCACCTGCCGCAGCCTTGCCGCGGTGGTCTACGGTGTGGTTCAAGCGCGCCGCAAGCAAATCAGAAAGCAGGCGGTGCGAAGAACGTAGATCGAGAATCTCCGAGAATAGTTCTCCGTGTATACTGTATAGCTTTGCCGATGCTGCCAGATTGGTGCGGAAAATCACACGGAATAACAGTTGGGAATAAAATTGCGCAGCTTTGTATTTCCGATTATCAAGATATAGCTTCCATGACGCATATATATACTTCATCTAGAAAAAATCGTACTGATTCTTTAAAAAAGAAAATAAAACGTACGGTGCACCGATAGTAAAACAACATCGATAGATATTAATAGAAAAAAGCGATAAATCTTTGCACCAATCTGATAAGCGCGACAAGTATTCGAGCAGATATTCAGGTCTTGAAAAGGAATTCTGTCCAATTTCATTTCCGTGTCATCTTGCCACAAAATATTGAATGTATATAGCACATATAATAAATAATCGATCTTATACAAACACGAGTTTACCCCCTTTTTAATTGGAACTTTAATCACAAGTTTTATTTGCAAAATAATTCTAATAGTTGATAGAATAACTCGGCTACTTCGAAATGTAAAAAGAAATAATAACATCACCATGAATATAATGAAGAAGCTGATGATTAATTTTATCACAGAACAGCGTTATAATATGCTCGCTCTGAAAGATATTATTATTATACTATACACTGAAAAAAATGTATTATTTTCAAGAAAATCGATTTCTATAAAAGTTTCCTTAATTCAAAGAAGTATTAGGTAGATTTGAGAAAACATTTGTCTGAATTTAAAATATTTTCTCAAATCTACCTAATATTTCTTTGAATTAAGGCAACTAAATTCTTAGAAATCAATTTTCTTGCAAATAATAATTTTTTTTCAATGCAATTATAGTAATCGGTGACAGGGGTGGAAATGCACAACATCTCTGGCTCCGTGTAACCTCGTATATTACACATTATTACGGTAAACACAATATTTATAATCGTAATAATAATCCATGATAATAATGGCAATAATGATAATCATAATAAGGCTAGCTACAGGGTGGCCGCCGCCGCGCGATTTCGAGGGGCCACCGCACCTTCGCGACCGATTCGATCGGCCGGCTCGACTGTACACGACTTTTACAACATACTCGAATAATTAATCTAATTTTACATATTAATCATTAGACAATTCATTACAATTATGAACCTAGTCAGAAGAATGTTACGATACGTAGGAAGGACCGCGCGCCTCCCTATCCCTCAAGATCACACGCGTCCCTTTCGCTTACCGTTAATCGACTATCATCGGCAAAATTTCGCATCCTCTGAGAAAGAATCTTAAAAAGACGAAAAATATATATGTTATTTCGCCGCGAAATTTAGACACGAAATTGTACACTGCTAATCATATCTTCTTCACCCAATTCAATGATTTTGTTTCTTCTTTTTGGAATAAAATTGCATTTATATAATAATAAAAGTTTCTTTTCTAAAATTTTTCAATACCCAATTTCTACTTCAAACGTTAAATAACATTTTTTCTCTAAAATTGACATCGAAATATATTAATCTCTAAAAAGTGAAGACAATTACGGTTTAATTTGTATCACAATTACAGTCTTTCTTAACTAGTTGTAAGAGCCAATAGAGATTCTTGTCGAAGATGCTCGGAAAATTTTGCTCGAGTCGCAAAGTCTATTGCTTTCTCCGAGGGACGAAGGGGGGGACTTGTCTCATTTAAGATACAAAGGCACTGTACACGTAATAAACATACAATTAGAAGAGCGCTAAAAAGGCGGTCCGGATGATGCTTCCCTGCCTCTCTTTTATCTCTCGCCTCTCGCCACTACCTCTTTCTCTCGGTAAAACGTGCCCCGTTTAAAAATATCGCTTCGATCTATACAATATCTGTACTGTCTGTCGCTTTAAAATACGGCCATTAAAATGTGGCGCTTAAAATAGGAGAGCGGTTTCCTTCGTTTCTAGCTGCATTGGTCGAGACTAACTTCCTCGTTCTTCCTTCGTCTAGATTATAGTCTAGCTTCATTTAAGGAAAAATAGATGACTATGATCGGATTGGATGCGCGGTAACTATTTATTATTATTTTATTTTTATTATTATTATTACACAGGGGGGTGAACTCTCGTAGTGGGGAAGATTGCGGAAAACAGGGGAGGGGCGGATGGGGCGCGAAAACGATTGGTCAATGCGATCAGAAGTCAAGAAAACGCTCCTGGCATAAAGGTGGGATTCCTCTCGTTTATCACAATTTGGCAGTGAATGTTTTCACGTTGTTGTTGTTGTCGTTAAGAAATACATAGCTTACAGCGACGTAGTGTGTTCAGCCGTATATATTTATATATTTATATATAATATATACGAGGTGTCCCGAGTTTTACCCGACAAACTGCATGTGAGCATATTCTACAATTAAAAATAAGAAAAAAATGTTATATGAAATCTTGCTAGAAATGTTTTATTATAAACAAACATTTAAACGGAACCATGTAAAAATAAGAAAAAAATGTTATATAAAATTTGACTAGAAATGTTTTTGACTGACAACTGCTATGTGTACCCTCCCCCCCCCCCCCATACTCCGCAGAGAGGAGAAGGGCGTAAATAATACTCCAAGAGAACTTGCCATGATCGTCATGAGGAAGTCACGATGTTCGGCAACGAACGAAACGACTATGATGATGATGAGAAATGTTTTATTACAAACCAATATTGAAACGGAACATGAAGTAGGTAAAAATCGCCCTCTGACCTCCGAGATCGCCAGATTTAACGCCTCTTAATTTTTACTTATGGGAAACTTCAAAAAATAAGGTTTATAGTACAGAAGTGATCTTCATAAACATTTAAACTTCATATAACATTTTTTTCTAATTTTTACTTGTAGAATATTCTCCCGCAGTTTGTTGGGTAAAACCCGGGACACCCTGTGTATATATAAATATATATGCCTATGATTGCTAGCTACAACTGGCTACAACGGCTGCCAATACATACATACATACGTATATATACATATACATTGTATGTATGTATGTATGTATGTATGTATGTATAATAAACGCTACAGCTCTTTTATACAGATTTATATCCGTTTATACACGTACATACGGCTGGATTGATGAGAAAAATATTACCTCGCTATATCATTTCACAGACCAAAAAAAAAATAATTCTTGTCTGGTCTGCTCGGTCTCTTTCGTAGGGTGTACAACTTAAATTAGAAGTAGTAGTAACAGTAATAATAATAGTAATAGTAGTAGTTTATAGCGAAAATATGCCCTTATACACTCTTTCTCCTCTGTCCCCCGAGCGATTTAATCCTCCATGGACGAGAATATTCGAAAGAAATGCTCGATTAGTTTTCTTTTACCTATAAATCACGATTGTGTGCTCGCCTCGAGATTGCGTTGCGTTTCTCCATGGAGAATTAACGGCGTTCTTCACCTTTGTGTGCGCGTTTATCGAGAACGCTCGAACTCGTTTGCACGTGTCTGAATACCTTCCGTCGAAAAATCCCCATTCATCTCTACATACAAGACGAGGGATAAGCTCGCGCGGACAAACGGAAATTTTATGTGGAGCTTTTACAAAAGACTGAAAGGCTCGTTTTCGAACTGGAAGGATCAGAGTAGCGTCACACGCACTTTTTCTTCGCGTTACTTACACATGATTTCATCGTTTTAATTTACGAAAATATCGAACAAACGCGCACGATTTGCGATCGTGGCACAAACGACCGGTCTCGCTCTTCTAATTACGAAGAAGCTCGCGCGAGCTCTCTACTTGTGAATTTGCCTATTATCCTTATCCTTTACATTAAATATATATTTATATATTTATATAATATGTATATATAATATATATATATATATAATTTACGGAGTAGCGAAAGATGTCAAATCAGTTCGGAACTTGCGACTGCCGGCGGAAAAACAATACGCGGTATATATCGGCCACTTCTCTTTCCGCCGGCATCGTGCATAGTTGAGATCATATAAGTAGCGTGCTTGTGTGTACGACTTTTAAAATGTACGAGAAACAAAACTGTTTACATCTTCCCTGACCAAGGTGTTCTGTAGTGAATCCCGTCGTCTCGACGGCTCGTGTATCTTATTTTCCTTTTCTACATTTCGTCCCGAAGCGTCGCGCGTGGTCGTCGTTGCTGTACGCTAATTATGCCACAAATACCATAACATTCGCTCGAAAATATTGTGAATCTCATCGGAGACTCCCAGGCGTTTAGAAGCTGCGTGAAAATTATCACACTTATATCCACTTCTATCAATGTAGATTAATTAACTTTAATCTCGGTTTAATGTACTTTTTATTTTTTTTCTAGTTCTAAGAGTTAGAAAAAGATAAACATTAAAGTAAGTTAAATCAAGATTAAAGTTAATCTACATTGGTAGAAATAGGCATTAGCGACTAAACTGATCGACGTTTTGTTCGCCACAATTACTGAGCTCTCCATTCTCTCGGGAACATTTGCTATATCATCTCCATACATAATTCTGCTTTAAAAAAAAAAAGAGTATATTCCGACATCGATAGGATTTTTGCTTTATAGTAACTTCTTGATGCATATCCGAGCAAATGGGAATAAAAGCTGTGTAATCATCGGCGGTTCGTACTATCGTACTCCCGTAGAGTAAAGAATCCCATATTTCTGTAAAGCTCCTGAATACCTCAAGTGGGATCCAGACAGCACGCGTGTCTAAAAAAAAACATCGTAAAGACATCTTTTAGACATACCTATATGTCTAAAAGACATCTCAAAGACGTCCTTACGACGTCTTTTTAGAAATGTGTGCTGTCTGGTGATCGATTCAAATGCATTAGGCAGATTCTTTTAGGAATTTCCTCCTTCGCCGCGGGTCAAACGAGATCTCTTATTAGATAATAATGCAAATTAATTTTTTAAAAGCCCTCAGGAATAAAATCAAGACTCGCAATTAGTCCCTCGGGAATTTTGTTAGATCTTTCAGGAATCTTCTAAGACTCTTCTTCTACGTCGGACTAAGTTTGTCATCAAGTAAAATCTGAAATCTGTCGATAGATCGCGCGATGGGGAGTCTAGTTGGATATCTTGTCATGCAGCGCGACACGTTATCTATCTCATATATTTTCCTTTTATATTTTACGTCAATATATCCTGAGATTACAAATGATTGCCCTGAAAACTCGCATCCCAATGATATTATCTAGATTTAGAACAGAGCAAAGTGTTCAGTCTTTTCTCGCACAGTCCTTAAAAGTACTCTCGGACTGGTGATTTTGAACAGACGGCCTGACCAAATTTTTCCTGTATGTACAATGCCTAAACACATGTACTAGGTACGTTGCTTTAAATAAAAAAGAGTGGTTGAAGGTAGCAGAAGATGTTGATACGTCGATTCAGCGAATGTTATGGGCATTTATGACTTGTCTAGAGTACAATCGTGTAGAAAATAAGAGGAGAACGCGGCGGTCCTCCTTTTTCTGTCGTTTAATTCCTCGAAACTACCGACTCGGTGGAGAACTAGCGCTTCTAGATATTTAAAAATACATCGCTTCTTTTGTGGATGATTCTTTCTCGTGGCGCGAAGACCTAACTACTTTGCTTTCTTCTTCTTCCTTGTGCCCCCCCCCCTCTCGCGCGCAGTTCGCTCGGGACGGGGGTCGAGAAGTTGAGAATTAAAAGTAAATCCGTTTTTATCAAAGGAACACTTGCAGGTAATCGCAGTGACGCGATTTCCTTCGCCTTTCAGCCCAGTGGAGCTGTAGTGGCAGGCCAGATACCTCAATTATTCTGTTTCTGCTGATTTCGTCCTGTACAATATTAGTTTAACAATGGCAAAGATATTACCTTAATTCTCAAGTTCCTCGGATCGGAATAATATACAGGGTGGTGGTACGGTAAGCGCTCTGGCACATTACGTCGGCTGTGAACGCCGTGATCAATTGACGAGACTGTGAGTGAAGGTACATTTGTTGTCTTAAAGTACGATTAAACCTTATGAACAAGAAGCTCTCTTTTCCTTCTACGGTGTGTCTCTATTCTCTCCCCTTTCCGAAAATCATATCTCGCCCTCTCATTCATCGCCGCACATTCATCGCCCTGCGAGCGGCGCGCAAGTTTACATTTTTTCCTCGCTAGAGCTCGAGAATTTTGCTAAGAAAAATCACAGTGCGCATGCACACGTTGACCCCTTATCGCAGGAATATGATTTTAAATAAAAAACAAAAATATTGTACATTTCTTGAAAAGTGGTTGACGTCGCACGCGAGAAACTCACAATTGAATGAAACTCGAAGATTTCACTTTTAATCC
Organism: Harpagoxenus sublaevis; assembly: GCA_030770355.1. Classification (NCBI taxonomy): domain Eukaryota; kingdom Metazoa; phylum Arthropoda; class Insecta; order Hymenoptera; family Formicidae; genus Harpagoxenus; species Harpagoxenus sublaevis. Next base: position 41,013 of record JASTWR010000500.1, on the reverse strand, counting down.
CGAGACACAAACATGGGACACTCCGCTGTATTTCTTTTCCAGCTCATTTTGTTTGACCCTTTATCTTTACTTTATAATTTTTATTTCTACATTTGTAGATTTGGACAAACGATAATCGTCCCGGATATTAAATTTCCATGCTCGAGGCTTTAATTTTATGTAACACTTAAATTTTAATAATTGATCGTTTCGTTTAACAGGAAATAACATGCATGGTTGGCAGTAGAGATCATGCTACACTCTAGAAATATTTTTACTAATTTCTTTTTTTTTCCTTTTTTTCCTAGTCCTGATGTCATAGATTTGCATACAAAAATGTACAAATGATTTGAGCAGTACCACGCGTGGCAGTAATATGCCTTTATACGTATTCTCCTAACAATGATTAATCAACGATGGGCAACCTCTCGTCCTTATACGATCCTTAATACATGATAAAGGAATCTCTCACTTTATCTCAGCGGTTTCATAAGTGGCAGTGAGAACGTATTACGCATAGTCTTACACTCCGAACTAATCGCGAAGAACAAAAAACAAAAAAAAATTCAAAGATTAGATTTCAAGTCCATGATAAATAGAAAAACGCTGCTCGCGAAACAATGTCTAACATCTAGAAATTTCCAATCTCAGTCGCAAATCACAATAATCGTTAATTACAATAAGAAATAAACAATGATAAGGAAACCAGGTCGAATCCGGTAAGATGTCCAGCGCTCTGAAATGGGAACGATCGCATGACGATGCCGCGGGCCGATTATTACACTCTTACGTTCTTTAATAATCAGAGACAGTCTTCTCTAGCCAATACCCGAGAGCTATATAGAAATTAGAAAGATAATCGTGGTCGCCGTTGCATATTTACAGGGAATTACCTGGCGACGTTGGTGATATTTTTTATAGATAAGCGAGTTAGATTTGTACAAACAGGGCTAACTAACGAGCGAGCGAGCCGCAAGCAGCGCGAATCAGTCTTCGCGTCTACCGAGGACTGCCCCTCCTTTTTAATCTCTCTTCTTCCCTTGGGATCGGCTCACAAGGCTCTGTCGCGATAATCACGTTCCTACCAGCGAATTCGAATGATCAAGTGCAGATTAGAGCGCATACTAAAAAGGCTGCCGTACACAAATTGAGATAAAAATATACATAAGTGTGTATTATATGTATAATGTACGCATGCATGCATGCATACATATGTATACGTATGTGTATATATACATGTTACAGGATGAGGTAAAGCATGACAAGCTAATGTCTCTGAAAATATTGCTATTGGAGGAAGAAAGAAATATTTAATAGAACACATTCTTGGACTAAAAAGTAATTTTGCAGTAAAAAATGCATCCTCAAGATCTAATAATTTTCACTCGAAATATTTTTCCCTAAAACTCGATATCTCGAGAGAAATTGCTGTCAAGCTTTCACACCATCCAATATATTTTCGGACGGTCGCCTATGAGTAGCTCTTAAAGAGCCGGTCCCGCCTCTTTTCGCGTAGCTCTCAGGTACATGGATAATGCTTATCGTACAAAATGTTTTCTTGTCTCGCATTAACACAAGGACTAACACTAGCAGTAGTCGTCATCACCATCCGGAAAGAATTCGCATTTCCCGGATGGTAGTGATCACTACTGCTACAGCGTGCTCAGGAAATCCAGATATATGTGTTGCAGGTAACCTCAGGAGGTCTGGCCGGCCTGTGCCTGTAACGTCGTCGGTACTGTCGACGACGATGATGAGAAGGTGGTAGTGGTGGTGCTGGTGGCGGTGACCATCGGCATGTGCAAGGTGAATCCGTCGTAAACGTCCATCAAGTCGCGCATACGATACTCCTCCAGACAGACAAACCCCTCCAACGAAGGAGATTGTTTACGTGCGCAATCCATGCAGTGCACTACATGACGTTTTTCTTGTTCGCGGATAAATAAGATATTGAACACTTCAATCTGCAAAAAAGTCAAACATTTTTTTAACATGCTAAATTTATTAAACCGTGCAAAGATAAAAAAAATATCATATAAATTAAAAAGTAATATAATACATCGGACATTATATAAAATAAAAACATACTAACAAAAAGTTATGTATAACTGTGTAGTGCCGATTGTACAAGATAATTTAAATTTTAAAAAGAAAAAAAATTTTAATAATTTTATATATTATTTTGCTAATTATAAAAATGTAGACTATACATTAGTTTTCAAGATTATTAGCATAAGAAAGGAAAGAAACATACCTCGCACTGGCCGCAGTAGTGTGAGGCCTCGTTCTTGCCGCGGCCGTGGAAGCGCACTTCTACGTCTTTGCTCTTTACGAATTCCAGTATTAAGCAACACTGTCTCATCGTTCGCAGAAGACAGTTCTTGATCAGCTCAAACAGTCGTGGATCTGACACCTTGATATTACGCGCCAAGTTCCACGAAAGATGCACCATTGGCACAATCGACTTGAATGCCTGCAGCTTGTTCCATTCGTAACGCTCGATCGCGAGCTGATACTGTCTGGCAGTGAGCGGGCCGACGTTCCACGCAATATTGTTGCACCAACCAACCGCCTGTACCCAGTGTACACAACCCGCGTTTACCCACACGAGATCGCCCGGTCGCTGATGGAACCTGTACACCGGGATATTCTCCTGGTACAAATCGTCTAGATTCGGCCACCAACTGCCGTGTAGATAACTTATGCCATTGCGCTCACAGAGCGAGCATATCATGCCCCAATACGCATCTGGTACAGCGAACCATTCGCAGTCGCCCGGTCCGATGTTAATGTTAATAGAACAAAAGTTATTGTTCTCTTGGTGTCCAGGCGTTCTGCTACCAGGTACCTGAAAAAAACGATTACATAAATGAAATCACATTTAGAAACATTCAAAACGTTTCGTTGATAATTTCATTATATTAAATTTTTAATTATACCTTCATATACAATTGTACAGTATTCATTCCTAAGATCACATGGCCCACATGGCTGAGCATGTTACCGGCTGATACCACCCTGGCGAAGGCCGGTAACTTCATTAGTTCATGTAATTGTGGCTTCCACTTCCTCTCATCTGACAGATCCACGTTGGTGCCGAAGCGCAGCATCTTGGTTCCCGGTCGACCGGCTAGACCAAAAGTATTCTTTTTACGTCGGACCGTCTGACCGGTGCTGTCCTTCGAATCCGAGTCTGACAGATTGGAAGCATGTACGCCGCCTTGTATCTTCTCCTCTCTCAGGCTCTCCTGAAAACTGGAGGCCTGATATTGCGCGTACTTGGCAATCGTCGTGTGACTGCGGTGACTGATGCAGTTCCAGACTTTCTTGTTGAGCGCCGGATCCCAGTTCTCCTCGCTGGTCTGCTGCATTTGTGTGCGTACCTCGATCCCATGATCTGGATTTGCCTCAACCAGAGTCTTCGTTGAGAAAAGGCCCAGATCGAGCTTGAGCGCTGCTGCGAGGCCACGTATCATAGCAATCGGGTGTTTCAAACAAAATTCCTGCAGATGCGGGCTGAAGGCTTCCTTCTTGTTGTCCACATAGACGCTTGGTGCGGGCGGCAACAGTTGTTCCTTCGTCAATCTTTGAGTGGGCGGATCCGGCGGCGCCGGCGGTGGCAAACGATCGCTCAATATCGAGCAATTCGGCACTCCTCTTAGCCCCTGACCCTTGCATGTCTCGATCACCGTCCTGGCATCCATTTCGATGCTTAGCTCGTATTCCGGTTGCGATTCGCATAACGACTCGAGCTTCAAATTCATCATCGGTTCTATCTTGGAAATACTGGTCGCCTCGCTCTTGTTTATCGTCGTCGTCGTCATCGTCGTGCTAGAGGATAACGATGACGTCGTCGTCTCGCACTTCCCCGCGGCCGTCTCACATTTCACCGTAGTCACGGTCGTCGCCGCGGTCGTCATGGCCGTCGTCGTCACAGAATCTGTCGTCGATTTCAATTTCGTCGACTGGGAAGCCGCTTCTTCCGGCTTTTCCAGTTTCACCTCCTTTACCTTGTTCTCCTCGATATTCGACGGCGAGAACGGACCGGAGCTCAACGTGCCGTTGTCATTGATGACACCGCCACTCGACGGCGGTTCCTCCTTCACGACAGTTTCCAAATCGTCGGAACCGAATTGTTTGAGCAGGTCTTCCGCCAGCGACGTGGCTATGTCCTTCTGTGACAGCAGCGCCTGCAACTCCTGATCCGTCACACCCAAATTGTCCTTATTCGCTGCAGCCGCCGTGGAACTCTCCGAGTAGCCGCTAATCGCCGATGTGACCTGCGTGTAACCTTGAGCAGCATACTGATTCGGCTGCTGCTGATACTGGCCACCATACTGAGCACCGCCGGCGAGCTGTTGTCTCTGCGGCGGGTAAGTGGGATCGGAGGCGGATTTGTAAGGCATTCCTGGTGTCTGCGTAGTGTTCCCGGTTGCCGCCGTATTGTAGCCGACATTGGTGTCGGAGAAGCCCGTCTGTAGCGCAACCGTACCTCCTTGCTGCAACTAAACGTTGATTAATTAAAATGACGAACGGTGTATTGATTTTCGACGTGACAAACGTCACATTTTATGTGAAAATTAAAAAAAAGTGTCACACGTATTTTCTCCACCGTGTAAGGACTAAGGATCAGTGAAGCAAATTTTATTTAAAAAATGAGATACTGAATATTTACCGGTTGTTGCGGTATGCCGTAGTTCTTGACGATACCCGACGATTGGGCGAGGTTTTGAGGATGGCTGTATGCCGTAGGATAACCGGGCTGTCCCGGTCTCAGACCTCGCTGCCCCGCTTGCTGCTGTTGCTGCCTGATCTGTTGCTGATGTGCCAGCATTGCACGATATTGGTGCTGCAGCTGGGCAAGCACAGACTGCTGTGGCGGTGTCAGGCTATTGAGATTTTGTTGTAGAAAATGCAGCATTTGTAGTTGCTGCGGCGATAAGTAGTACTGTGACGCCCGTTGCTGTGGTGCGGCCGTTATCACCTCGTCGGTCTATCAAACAAAATTGAATTTAATTAATGCAAACTTGAAATATTTAATCCAAGTTACTTAATTCTCTAATTTGTCTTTAATTATAATAACTAAATTCTTTACAAATACTTTATCGGGATCTACTGTGTTTGTAAAGCATTTAGACTGCATTAAATTATATAGCAAGTTTCTAGAAATATTCGTCTTCTATTTTAATGTATTCTGTACCTTAAATCGCTTAGCATTCTGTCCCTGAGCTTGAGGATAAGGCGGAGGCGGTCCAGTCGGTGTGGCACCATATTTGTACGAAGGCCCACCGGGTTGCTGCTGTTGCTGCTGCTGCCGGCTGGACATCTCTGCGCTGATTGGCAGATTCCAAGCCTCTTCGATTGACGGCAATTGCCGCCTCCTGGATAAAAGGAATAAAAATTATATGAAAGCAGGAAACAAGCCCCGTGACCACAAAATCAAAGAAAAGTATAGTCAAGGTCAACTATAGTTCCAGCTTGTATTAACCTTTAGCCCACTTTTGTTTTTATATTTTATTTTACTACTCTCTGAGATGATATTTCTCTATTATATAGACTCATTGCTATTATTATGTTAATTACTGTTACCAAATATCTATTAGCGGATTTAATATTGGATTATGTATTTTATTTTTATTTTAATATTATCAATATTAAATAATTTAATAAACAATATAATATCTAAACAATTTTTATTTTAAAAATTTTACATAGACTAAAAACGCGTAATTTCTCAAATATATTTATCATCTATTTATCCTAATGTTTGAAGAGCTACATAAAAGATCGTTATAATGGAATTGTAATGTGTAATTTGGCTTTTCAAAGATGAGGACTCACTTAGTAGCGACGGAAGGCATTGGTGCTTGACTCAGGTTACTATTCAGAAAGCCGATGCGCTGATGGAGGGACGGGTTCATCGGATTGTTGCCACCAGACTTAACGCCACCCAGACCCGCGAATGGGCCCGTGCAATTCGCTATATTGCTGTTTCCCCTACGAGTAAAACAGAAAATCTTATCACGCTTATTTAATAACTCAGTGTAAATATTTGAATTTTTCTGATTGCCAAACGTAAACCCGACCTTCAACTTACGACTTGCGACACGTGCCGATCATTTTAAGAGCCAGATGTCCCAACCTAGTTTTGGTAAACTAACTAATAGTTAAGTCATATTTCTATCTTTGTCTAATTTGGAGGAAAACCAAAGAGATACCTATATGATTTAACTGGTAGTCAGTTTACCAACAGGGCTGCGTTCAGGAATTCAACCTGGGTATACCTCGGTAACTAAAATGCTATACGCCACGTACACTATATAGCATTTTAGTTACCGAAGTGTACTTAGGTTGAATTCCTGAACGCAGCCCTGGTTGGAACAATCGTCCCTAAATCTGTTTGTGTTGCCTGCATTTTTTGCACTTAGAATCTTCGCTTTCTCTTTTTCTCTATATATATAACGTCCAATAGTATACATATACATATATTCATCACGTTTTAAGTGCAGAAAGTTTTGGAAATTTCAAGCAACACGAACAAACCTATTTATTACAAAACACACGCCGTGACATATACAAACGATAACATGAGAAAAAAAATAACACGCGTAATATAACTTATAGGACTGCAGCGAGTGATTTAACAATTGCACACTATACATTTACTTAATTTTTATGTCTTAACCCATTAAATCCTAGAAAGCCTCTCCTTGCGTGCACGCGCGCTCTTCTGTTTTAAATCCTTAGAATTTTTGTTACAAATTAACTCAAATAAATACTCAAATAATAATTATATCGATTTATTCTACTCAAAAAGGTAAACAAAATCATTTATTAGTTGAATAGAGAGAGGTATTTGTCAGTAAAAAGGGTCGTTTACTTTTCTTACCTCCATTTTCAACTTATCTTTTCCTTCAGCTATCCCACCTCATCGCCGACTAGATTTTCGGAAAGAGCAATTCTTTTTACCCCCAAATATCCCAATTGTGGTCTAAAAATTTTGATCAGGGCTCCGAATGATTAGAACTTAAAACAGAAAAGCACGCAGGGGCCTCCTAGGATTTAATGGGTCAATTATACTTTAAAAAATATTTAATTTAATAATTAATGTGATCAATCACTTGTAATCTAAACAGCAGATAAATGTGCTCGCCAAGGTTGAAGCAACGGGATTACAATAGCACAGTATAGGCAGGAACAGTAGGATCACTCGTCGCGCTGTCGGCACCTTTGATCTAGATTCTAGATGCTACACGGTCGCCATGTTGTTAGTTGGGACGCGGGCCATAATTTGAATGGCAATAGATGCTGGCTAAAATGGATATTTTTAATATGTCCAACATATTTAATATGTCTAATTGTGAAATAATTTCAAGAGCTGTTACGAGACCAATTATGAAACATCTAATGACATTCAAGTACAATTCAATTTAAATATAATTGTGTATAAATTAACCTGAACGGTTATTAATAGTTAATAAAAAAAGGGATATACGTAATAGAAATGTAAAATAATAAACATATGAAAAAGCAAAAAAGAATTATATAAGAAAATATGTCAAATCAAGATATTATATATATATATATTTATTTTTTGTTATATATGTACTATGTTATATTTAATGTTGCACAGGATAAATAAAACATTTAGATCGGTATTTATAATACGTTTCTTATTTAAAGACCGTCTTAAATAATGTCTTAATATGCTAATATGGCTCTGTGATTGGTTTATGTCATGACATCTTAACATTGTACTTAAGACGGTCTTAAATAGCGTATAGCTTACGACCCTACGACTGTTGAACAGCTGTTCAATAGTCGCTATATTCTTGATTAGGTAGTTCGGTCATGCGCGAGAGACAACCGTTAGCACCATTTTTCACGGAATGAACCTACTGTTCCTACCTATACTGTGACAATAGCATTTAATAATTGTGGAACGCTATATGTATAAAAAATGACTCGCGATGGAATAATATGCAACTTACCTGGATGCGTTAACGTAACAGGCCAGAGCGTCTTTCGGTTGACTGACACTTTCGTACAGTATGCCTAGATTAGTCCAAGCAGCCGAATGGGATTTGTCTAGTTGCACGGCGCATATGTAGGCTTGCAGGGCATCCATAGGCTGATTCTGCTGTTGATATAGTACTCCTATACTACACCACGTGTCCGCATTGCCTTCCGATTTTTCGACCGAATTTCTATTGAGCACATGGAAAACGTTATTAATTCCCAAACAAAGGGGAGAAAATTATAAGTAAATGTATATATAAATATATATATATTAATAATAATAATTAATAATAATAATAATAATAATAATAATAAATATAATAGTATTAAATCTACAATACTTGCCTTAATATTACATTCAATTTTGTATTACATTGGAAAATTTCTTCTAAAACTTGTAAAACGTCTGTTTTTTTGACTATACTCCTATACAAATATTACAACAAATATTATAATAAATAAATAAAAAAATATAATAAATAAAAAAATATAATAAATAAAAAAATATAATAAATAAAAAAATATAAAAATAAATGTATTTTAGAGCATGCGTATACAAAGTTTTTTCTTTCAAATTTTGAAAAAAGTCTTAAGCATTCCAAGAGGGTATCGAGAAAAAAATTTTGTTTAAATAGAGAAAATGTTTAATTTTATTATTTTAATTAATAAATATTATTTTTTTAAACCGCGCGATGTCACTTTTAAGTTTACTTAACAGGAACTTTCCCATTTAATACAGTGAAAATTTACACACTGTTGTTTATTGAAACTGCAATGCCAGAAAGCCAACTTTAATCCCAACTTTTCAACTTCCTTTATTTTTGTTACATAAAATTAGCAAATTTCGAAGCGTATCTAATTACAAAAAAAGGCGCAATTACACATAAATAAAATTTAAAAAAAAAACCTCTAGCTAAAATACGTTCCGCAGTCGAGAACCTATTCTTTCGCGTTGCAATTTCAATCGACAGACTGGCATCGATGTCATACCTGGCTTTCGCGTATCATTAGTAATGACTCATTACCTGTACGCGAGAAACGCCTCGTGCACCTTCCCGGAGGCGGCGAGACAACGTCCGTAAAGGTAAAGGCTCTGTCCGCTCCTCGGTTCGGCTTCGATGGACTGCTTCAGGTACGTGGTAGCTATGGTTTGCTTCTGCGGTCTGCTTATGCCCAGCACCGTGCAGTCAACCACGTGGTACATCCATCCTGCACGAAAGAACAGACGCGAGTGATGCACGTGCCGCTGTCTCTTTCCTCGTTATTTTCTTCTTTCGTCTGCCATCTCGAGAACTGTCGCGTCGACAATCTCGACCCTACATGACGAGCTAGAGAACTAGACTGAATAGACTCTCACAGGTATGGCCACTATGGCCCTATCGGACCTAGGGTTGCCCCCGGCAGTAGTCGTTCTTATTCGCTGGCTGCTGTCCCTTCTCTAGGGGGGCTGTCTCAAATTACCCCCTGTAAGCATAGGCGCAGCAGTGCGAAAAACGACCCCGGTGCGCGCAACAGGATTTTCGTCCTCTTGACAAGAATAAAGAGATCCTGAGGGATTTTCCCGCAGCGAGCGCTTACATATTCGTCAATTGTCTTTGAATTGGCCGTCACGTTCCGGTTCTCTTGGAAATTGCTGATTAACGATAAAATGTTTTATATAACTGTTCCCTCGAATTGATTAAAATCACCCAATTTTCATTAAACAAATAGGATATAAAATACTAAATAATTATTTGAACCTCTCAAGACACTTTCTTCCTTTAGAATAATAATTTTAGTATTATGTAATTGTAATATATTGTAACATATGATATTCCATATTATATGTTATAGTAAAAAAAGAATATTAATCCTTCTGCGCGACCTCGATATAACGACGTTGATTTATGGCTGCTTCTATATTCGCGCGACGCGTGTTTACCTGTTGATACCCAACGGATTAATCGTCGTGGGAAAAGCGAGGCGTCGGCAAGAAGTTGGTTATTCGTAACAATAAATGCGCGACCGTAAATAGGTGAACACGTGGCAGAACCGCACGTGCAAACTGGCCGAGTTAATTAATTTCTCCGATCGGTCAATTTCGACCCAATTACGCTTTCATCTATTCAAAAGCCTTAATAACCATTTTATTTTAATAACGAAAAAGGGCATAAAATCTCTTGATGATAAATTAACATTAATTATTAGGCGCTTTTGCATCCAATATTTATCGTACATTTTTAGTTTACACTTTACTTCAATTCAGGGGCGAGAACGTGCAAAATTCAAAATGCTCTCGCGGAAATATCCCCACCAGTTTGTTCACAGAATTAAAATAATCACCGGTCGCGCGATACGCACCGTCGCTTCGCTTGCTCGTCTACCTTTAATGTTATTTATTCACCTGGCGTATTTACCTGTCCTAAACGCCACATTCACATATGCGCTCGATTTGCAAATCTGCCTGACCTGCCTTCAAATTGGTCCACCTGGCCACGGTCGGGTTTCAAAAGCTCGATTCGCGTTGAGTCTGTCAGTCGGGTTTAAATCATCCAACCGATCTCTCCGAAAAACTTCTCTCGATAATCTAACGTTCGAAAACATCAGATTTTTCAAGAATATGTATTTCTGAGCCTGATCTTTGGGAAAGGTCTCGTCAAAGTTTTGAAGGAAAGTGAAAATAAAACAATTTTTTACGCATAAAATGTTCAACGTGTTCTCATGAAATATTAACGTTATTGTTATTTTTTAAATTAAAGTGATCTTTTTATACAATTTAATTCCCTTGATTATTCCGCATAAAAGCATTGAAATAATCGTAAAAGAAGCAGTTTACTTCTCTCCATTCACTACTCTCTCTCTCTCTCTATTCAGAGGAATTTACTTCATATTTTATTTTGACATATTTTTAGACATAAAATATAAAATATCTCGCAAAATATTCATTTTTACTACCTTTCATACTTTTACGCACAAAATAATGAAATAAACTAATCGATGTAAAAAAAACGTATAACTGCATTTAAAAAACGTATTCAACTGCGAAAAAGTATCGTACTGTAATTAATGTGTGGTGATAAAAGCTGAATTTATTCCTCACAGCTATTCAACCGACGAAACTCACGTTCCTTCGTTCCTCTCCGCGGAAGAAAAGAGAGTGGACGAAGGAGGACGATGCAGAATTCCAAAAAAATAGGGAAGCGAGGTTGGTCGTATCCGCCGGGACGGTTCGCCGACACGCGAGGAGCCATAAACGGGCCGTAAAGTGGATGTCCCGTTCGCAACGCTCGCAACGTCCTCGAGGAAGCGCGCAGCTCCGAAAGAAGAGACGCTGCCTTTCGAGAGCTGGACGAGACGTGCGGACTTTCACCGTGGAGCGATCCGTTCCGAAGGGTGAGAAAAAAATGTTCGACGGGCCTGAAGGCCCGAGACTATACGTCGCGTCGCTCGAAAAGTAACGTCACGGCGATTAACTTCTCGGAAAGCTCGAAGGACTTTTATTAAGACCGTTTCGGACGAACGAGGAAAAGGGTCGAAAGAAAGTTTTTATTTTAAAAGAAAGAAAAGCATTGAGTCTCTAACTTGCCGATTTCTAGTTTACCTATGTTTCCTGGCAAACAAAAAAGAGGAAGAAAAAGAGATATCACCCCCCCCCCCCCCGCGCGACAGTGACTGTAGCAAAGGAAGGAATGCAGGCAACGGTGTAGCGAAAGGACGATTTTTCCTTTGGATCGTCGCGCCTTCAGCCTCACGGATTTGGCTGAAGTCTCTCTCAGCGGGCCGGCTGCACTCTGCCAAGTAGTCTGCAGACACGTGTATTGATTTATTCCGGGTTAGGGTGGGCTGGGGATGAGACGGAGAGGCAACTCCGGGAGGGGGGGGGAGGGGGAGAGAGAGTGAATGAACGAGGGACAAAGAGGGAAGGAGAGGCCGCGTGAATGGGTCGGAGAGAGAGGGAACGAGGCTCTAGTTGTGGGAAAACTATCCTTAGCTTCTGTTTCTCTCGCACCTGCCCTACGTTTCTCTCCCTTCCTCCCGTTTCTGTCCCAGACTGGCGCATAGACCACCGAATCGCGACGAGGCACGGCGGGGTACATTAAAGTGTCCCCCTAGATCTAGGATCGCGGAACCCCTACGATATTTTCCAAAGTAACACGGAGTAAGTCGCAACGTCGCAACTTCTTCATTCGGTTTACAATTATTTATACGTTTGCATTTGATACACTTTTTACGGAAACTATATATTTTAAAGTAATCACATATCACAATAAATAATTGACTTAAAATATCAAAGTTATCGTCGTTTTTAGTAATCTTTGTTTTTATTTAATTTTTTATAATGACTTATTGTTAAATAATATTAGGGTAAACTAAACAGGTTTTGACTAATTAGTAATTAAGTATAAACTTCGAACAAAGCAATAATTATTTAAAAAATTATTTATCTAGTTATAAAATTATCGTAAAAATTTCTAACTTAAATTGGAAATTTAAAAAATGCTCTTATTTATAATAAAAATTTGCAAGTAAATTTATCGACGAAACTTTTGTTCTTACACCTCTAGTCTTCTCTGTGTTAAATATTCACGGTCTACTCTCAGAAAATGGGGAACTTCCAAGTAGAACTTTCCGAAAGTAATATTTTTGTTTCATATATTCCTCTCTCCACAATACTTTAAATATTTATATATGAAATATTTACGCACTCCCCTAAACAGAATGCGTCGGAACCTCTAACAATAAGTATTTCCGAGCAGAACATCTTTCACCGCCCTTTTTCCACAAGAACTCCAATATTTACACTAGCTATCCTAATAGGTCAATTTTTATCTTTTCGTCGGCTTTCCTTAACATCAAACGACAATTTTTACGACGTAAGTAAGCGATTAAACGCGAAAAATTAAATTTTAAAGATAGTTAAACCTGATTGCTCGTCTAATTTTCAGGTTTTGCTTAATAGCCCAGTCAAATGAGCTGAAATTTTGGCCAAGATTGGAAATAATACTACCAGCGTTGAAACTAGCGTGGAAGTGTGTCTTTTGGGGTTGTAATGAAGAAAATAAAAGCCCACCCCCGTACCACTGTCGTAGCAAAAATGGGAGTGCAAAAAGGGTGCCAAAAATTGGTTTTTTGCCAATAACTCGAAAAGTATAACAATTAGGGGAAAAAGTCAAGACGTGAAAATTGTAGAGAATGAAATTTCACACAAAAAAAATCTGTGCAAAAATTTTGTACGACCAATTGCAGTCGATCTAGATTTTTTTGAAATACTACGTATTTCATGAGAAATGAAAACCACGTCAGCGCGTCGCGCATTTTTTATCGATAGTTTGAAAATGGCGACTCCAATAAAAAAATTGTTCAAATAAAAGTTGTAGACAATTTAATTACGAACAATTTCCATTTTTATTTTTTTCCATACGATAAGTATTGACAGAGATATGAATTTTTTAAACATTTATTATCGCGTGGTCAATATGACTGAAAAGCGTTATCGCAATAAATGGTATAAAATTAAATAATAATTAATTAATCATTAATAATGTATGAATTATAAATAATGTGTACATAATTTATGATAACTTAATGAAATATAATGGTTTACAAGTAACCCTTTGTGTCGTAGTGTCTTCCAGGGAAGACAATTTTTTGCCCTCACTTTGTAATAATTTGTAGCAGTTTCTTCGATATTTTTACATGTTTTATTGTAATTTAAATATTGTAAACTGCCAAAAAATCTAAAATTACTCAAAATTGGTATATATTGTCAGTGAATTTTATTTGTTAACATCTTGCACGATAAATTCATCATTACAAACTGTGTAGCGAATTCATGTAAAGTATTGTACTTACGGGTTTTCGGATCGCTGATCATGATTACATTCTCAAATATTCTAAATAAAAGATGGCGGATCCAATATGGCGGACCAAATTTGTAAAATTAATCCTGAGTGTGGTCAACATTTCAAATAATAATGTATGCTCCAAAACGTCAAATAAGTGCACAAAATTGTAATTTTTACTGGATTTTATTTACAAACGTACACTGTTAAAAAAGATATGAAGTTTACAACACATTTACGATACCACGGTAAATGAAATTTACAAACTGGGCAGCTAGAATAAAAATTCTTGCACTTGTATAGCTAAATTCATACACAAACATGAATTTTTATAATAAAAGACGTATTTTTTATGATAATAAACTTGATTTTCATGGATCATTTCTTGATATAATATTATTTCATTTTGCACTTTTCCGCATAAAAATAAAATAATTATTCCAAAAAAAATTTTTTTTTAATAAAATAATTATTAATAAAAATAAAATAATTAATAATAAAAATAAAATAATTATTAATTATTAATTATTAATAAAATAAAATAATTATTCCAAATATTTAGTTACGAGTAAGTAGTACGTTTATGCAATAATATAAAAGAAAAAAAATAAAATAATTATTAATAAAAATAAAATAATTAATAATTATGAATAAAATAAAATAATTATTCCAAATATTTAGTTACGAGTAAATAGTAGGTTTATGCAATAATATATAAAACGGTATAATTCGACTTAGGTTTATTTGTAAAGATATTTCACTAAAAAGTAACAATTTTATGGTATACCATGTATTGGAGCAAACTGGCAACTTTAGAGTCAGCCATGAATTCATGTATTGGAGCAAACTGGCAACTTCAGAGTCATCTATGAATTAGCACATGCGCATGAATCGTAACAATAAAAGTTTCATTTCACTCGAGTTGATTGTTATTTATAATAATAAACGTCCTAAAAATATCGCAGCGGTACTGAATGACACCTAAATGTATGCAGAATGACTTCCAATACTTGAAAAAATTTTAAAAATTTGTTTAGTACATTATTTTTAACTTTGAATATGCTCCAAAATGTCACTTTTCTGCAAATTCAAAATCACAAACATTTTCAATTGTCCGTTTCATAATACTACTTATTACAAATCGAATATCAAAGTATGAATTTTGTAGGAAATTTTATCAGCTTTAATTTTGATCTGATGAAATTTCTTCGTAAAATTAATTTAAAAAAAGATACATGCAAAAAATTAAACACAAATGCCACTTTTGCATAATTTCTTTCAAAAACACCACTTTTCGAGGGTTCTTTTTTTAAAGAAATCATACCTTTCGATGAACTTATAGTGCTGCATTACTTTCACACACATATAAACTACTAAAAATAGGTGAAATCCAATTTTTAAAAAATTGTTACGCATATATTTTTTCAATATATTATTAATTTGGTATGAAATTGTATCTTTCTTGAAATTTTTAAACAGCTGTAACTTGTTAACAAATGATCGTACGAAAATGAACAAAAAACCATTTTAAAGATAATTTAATTCTCTTCAAAAAATGTAGAGAGACATTTTGACCTACAGTTAACTGAAAGTGACTTTTTTTGACAAAATCCACAAAAAATGACAATTTTTCAGGTTTATTAGCATTATCAAACTACGCATATATCCAAAATGAGTTTGTATATACATCAAAATTTTCGAAATTTAATTATTTTTCACTTTCATAAGATGTAATATTTGCGTTAAATTTACAGATGTTGAGGTACAAGCGATTTTACCACTAAAAATCGTACTCGAGGAGCAATAATAAATGTTTTAAAAAATTCATATCTCTGTCAATATTGATCGTATAGAAAAAAATAAAAATGGAAATTGTTCGTAATTAAATTGTCTACAACTTTTATTTGAACAATTTTTTTATTCGAGTCGCCATTTTCGAACTATCGATAAAAAATGCGCGACGCGCTGACGTGTTTTTCATTTATCATGAAATACGTAGTATTTCAAAAAAATCTCGATCGACTGAAATTGGTCGTACAAAATTTTTGTAGAGACCTTTTTTGTGTGAAATTTTATTCTCTACAACTTTCACGTTTTGACTTTTTCCCCTAATTGTGATACTTTTCGAGTTATTGGCAAAAAACCAATTTTTGGCATCCTTTTTGCACCCCCATTTTTGCTACGACAATGGTACGGGGGTGGGCTTTTAGTACCTTCATTACAACCCCAAAAGACACACTTCCACGCTAGTTTCAGCGCTGGTAGTATTATTTCCAATCAAAATGCTCATTTGACTGGGCTATAAACATATTCTTTGTAAGCCGACGATTATTTGCGTTTGTCAATTAAAATTTCTTAAAAAATCTAAATTAATTTTGCCCTCTAAAGTATAAAACAAATTAATTTATCTTTTTTTTCCAACAAAACAACTAGAAATCTTAATTAGTGACAGACTTACCTAGTTGACGGCAGATATCGGCCTTCAAATGCAACGGCAGGACCTTCTCCTTCAGCAGGGCCTCGTAATGCTCCTTGGCCAGACGATACTTGCCCTGAACCTCGTACAAATGAGCAATGTGGAACTTGACTGGAACAAACGCGCGAAAGACGATTTCTCGGTGAATCTCTTGATAAACTCATCAAACTCGGTTCTCTCCCGAGACTAATGGTCGCGAAAGAATTAATTATGCCGATATATACTCCGTCGAAGGCGAGTTTATCAGCCGGACACGAGCGGAGGAGAGCGGAGATCATCGATCAGGATTGATTCGAGGTTTGATTAATTGTCGCTACGTCGATAGAGAGCAGCGAGGCGCGATAAGCACGTGGCGCGAGACTGGCGCGCGAGCCATGCTCAGCCGGCTATTTAAAAGCGCGACTTCCGGCGGGGAATTATACATTCCCGCGCGAAATTCTCGGTATCCGAAAGAGAGAGAAGAATGATTCCCGCGCGAATCACCACGTGAAAAACGTGCAATTCGGAGTCATGAATCAGCCCAGTTATCGTCAACGTGACTCATCCGTGAAAAACCTCTCTCTGCCCAGGAACTTGTTCTATACATACATACAATCTGTACACGAGACGTATAGAGAGGGGGAAATCCCCACACACGAGGCCTGAGTTTAATATTAATGACAGATTTCCCGATGAATTCAGGATTCAGTTTTTTTCCTCGGGGAAAAAGGAGAGGCTACCGTTAATCGGGAGTTTCCATTCTTCATGACTTCAAAATTAAAATCCCATTACAACAATATCCGCGTAAATTAACGGAGAATCTACTTGCCTCTGTAAAGCTTGAAAGTTTTTCTTTCGAGGATCAGCATCTGTCGCGTCACTTGAACGAAATATGTGAATCTCGTCGACTTGTTCATTATTCGTGAGTTTATTATCGAGAAATATTCAGGTCAATTTTCCAGTTATTTTGATTAGATAAATGCGTGTTATTGCCTAGTTGCTAATGGAACCGAAAGTTGGTCACGAGTTAGGGTCGCGCGCAAAAGATAGACAAGATTTTAAACCAGTAAAACTCGTATGTACTGTTATAAATAACTCTAGTCAAATCAAATCTCGTTATACTACCCAAAGAAATATTGCTTGTGTTAGTACAAAAGCTACGATTCTCATAACAGCGATATACCCATATATTTCTATAAGAGAATAAACTTGCCTCTTTATTGAAAAGGACAACTTTCACGATTCGCTAGTATGTTCGTAATAAAATTTGAACCACTAATTAAGTTGGACCTTCATTTGTCATAGTCTACCACCTTTAATATTAGAAATAAAATATCGTCTATTACTCTATTTAATACATTCTGTGTACAGAACGTTAAAATGTCGATTAAAAAGTTTTTTAAAGGGTTTCTTCATTCTTGTATTACACAAATCAGTCTTAGCTTTTTTTATCTGATAAACATTAGAGCTAAAGTGTTGAACAGTTCTTTGAAGAAACCATTGAATACACGATTACGCGAGACAGTTATCTCGCTGACATGAGCATCGGGCAAAAGACGGTCAAGTTCGGCGAAGGAAAGTGAGCGAGCGATTACGGAGTCGCGATGCGCGGGGTGTGGGTCCATTCGGCTGATGGGAGTTTTCCGGCTAACGGCGCGAATAAAGGGGGCGAGCACTTACTCTCGAGCTTGGAGAAGGAGGCAGGTGTGGTGGCATCGATCAGGGCGAGGGTCAGGTGCTTCAAGGCGGCATCGAACTCAGCGTGGACCTTCAGCATCAAGCCGAGCCGTAGGTGAACCTCGCAGGCCCGTGGAAATCCTGGTTCCACCCATAACACCTGCTGGAACGCCTTCACGGCCCTGGAACACAAGAACGGCGCAAGAACCGTTATTATTCGAGCAAACAATTAAATAAATTGCTCTCTTATTATACATAAACAATAAATTGTTCTTGGACCTTTGGAGTGAGTCTCTTTCCTTTTTACTTTTCGGTTTCTTTGGTAAATTTGTAGTACATCCACATTGATTATTAAATTTATCTTTTTACAGGCCAATCGCATTAACAAACTTTTGTGCCACCATTCCCATGTAAAGTAAAGCAACCTTTAGAACTAGGAATCTGAAGATGCTCACCCTTTCTGCCCGAGAACATGAGGTTTTTTATTTTATTCCTATTGTGTCATTGTATCGCTGAAGATGGCCCGAAATGGAGCGGAAACGTTTTTTTTTTTTTTTTTGTTAAAATTCATGTATGTACAATATACGTAATTAAAAATCAAAGTATATCCACAACTTCTGTATCAACAACCACGCTACTCTTATTGCTCCTCATTTAGTTCAATTTTTAAATAAATTGCGTTTTAAAACGCGATACAAGAGGTAAAATTGTTGGAATAAGTTTGTTTCGACGATGTAATTTGTGCAATCTCTACAAAAATATAAATGTTTAATATATTGTACTGTGTTCGCAATTTCAATGAGGGATCGCTCGACGAATTTTGAAATCAAGTTTCCCTTTTTCAACGAAAATGTCAGAAAAGACTCAGAGTTTTAAGGGAAATTTTTGCGATCTAAAAGTTTCCCGTATAACGAATAAGCAACAGAATTACATTTTTCAATAAACTTCAGATGAACTAGAATTTTAACTCGAGACTTACAAAGATAGGAGATCGTTTCTCGAAAACAAAGTCTCACATGAAAAAATTTTATTCTACATCTTTTACTTATTTCTTCATAACGTTTTCTTCTCTTTCCGGTTCAAATAATTCGGAGACCTTCCAACTTCGCATAGAACTAGGTAGGTATAATCATCACAGACAAATTAATTTTGTTACATTGTTAAGTTATTGTCGCGATCATCAAAGCGAAATAAGGCCTGTTCGTTTTAGTTGAACTTCTTGCACGGTTCATCTTTTCTCTTTTTTTTTTTTCACGTTGGAGAAAAAAAAAAGGAAAGATAAACCGTGCAAGAAGTTCAACTAAAACAAACAGGCCTATTGCTTCGCGTTGCTCTTTGCCGTGCTTCTTTCTACCCGTGAACCTTACACCGCCGCGTACACGCGACGTGGCAAGGTGGACACGCAGGAAGTGGCTAGTATGTAGTCGCTGTCACGCGACAATGCGGCCCCGCGACAGAAAAGAAGGGGGAGCGGCGATGCGCGTAACAGTAACAATTGTCGCGAACGGCATGGCATATCGCATACTAGCCCGCGTCGTGCGCGACGGTGATCGATACGCGCCGATCGATCGCACGGATGCACACGGGAAACCGGAAACGAATAATATGCGAATAATATCCGAGCGAAGGAACAGACCGCGGTGACCGGGGCGATGACTGTAATATCGAGGCTTGTTCCGCGCGATCCGCGATTGAACGGCTCATTTCACGGATCGCACTAAAGTGTATTCTTAAAAAGTGAAAATTACCGTATTGCGGAACTCTTGGGAATTACAGTACTTGCGAAAGATTTTCAAGCTACGGTAAATTTGCGGAGAAACGTGAGAAGTTAGAAATTGTGTAATTACAATATAATATAATTTTAAAGCAGGAGATCATTTCAAGTAGAAAATATAATATAAATTTTGTAATTACAAATACATCAATATAATTTTAACGCAAGAGATAATTACAAGTATAGAATATAATATATAATTTATAATCTATGTAATTCTATAAAGTAGAAGATAATTATAATAATATATAATTATATTGTATAAGAGTCATCCAAATGAAACATAGACTCGAGTTGCTGAATAATGACGTCACTGGAGAAGAGACACCTGCCTAAATGTTAGGGGTGTCTATATGTAGCACTATCAGCAACAGTGTGGTATGTATATTTACCTGTATGCTATCTTAAATTACACTTCACTCAAACAGTTAGTCTATCTTTTATTTGGACAACCCTTATACATATATGTATATTAATCCTACCTTAAATTATAATTAAATACACAATTAATAATAATCCGCAATATAAATTGCAGACTTGACAGAAGTCACATTAATCATGTAACTATATGTGAAAAGGATGGATATATAAATTTAACATCCGTACAACTTAATGAAGGAGCATTTTTATCTATAATTTTTTAATCGCTTGATGGAGGTAAAGTAAAAATGGCTTTTTATTCCGAAAAATAAACTTTTCTCGATTATCGATATTCCTTTTCCCTGGAAATTATCCCTGAAAGTTGATGGTACACAAAGGTACCACATTTTTCACACGTAACCCAATGCGTTAACAAAGGTATCCCGATAATACGAAGACACAAAGTTTGCTTTCGTTCGGAGGGGTGGCTGTGCAGGGGAACGACCGTCGCACGAGGGTGTGCCTTCGATCGCAATTTTATTCAGAGCGTCGCGGTCGTCGCCGCTGGACGCGAGCCAAATGTCAGTTTACAGCCAGGCAAGAGCAACGTCGTCGAAGACGTCACTTTCGTTCCCGTTAAACGACGGTCGTTTGTGGCGGTCATATATATATAGGTCACAGCATATTACTGAATTCCCGTTATATTCTATCTCTTCGGGACGCCTAGTGCACCACGTTTTCTCTCCCCCCCCCCCCCCCCTCACCCTGCCCGCTCAACCGGTTTTTCTTCAAACTTTCAAATTTTTATTATATTCTTATTGCATTTCGTTCGTATATACGTTCGTGTATACGTTTCTTCTTGCACTTTATTTTCGTCTCGCTCGACTTCCATTGTTATATTTTCAGCTTTCTCTCTTTCTCGCTTGTAGCGCGCTTTTCAGAAAGCGGATCGCCTAAAGTCCCATTTATTTGTTTATCAGAAAAACATACCCACGACTTTGCATGTCAGCACCCGCCACCCCTGCGCGGGTCCACGCCAGCTAATCTTCCCTATATCATTCCAATTTTAGTATGCGCGCACCGCCAAAGCCGGGCACGCGTGTCGGCGTTACTGTATACGTGCATATACACACACTATAGCCGCCTGCATGTGCGCGACACACTTTTCACAGAGCGGGGTTACGGCACACTTTTCCTATCCTAAGCGAGCGCTGTTATGAAACACGAACGACGTAACGTAAGCGCGCGCGGCCGCTTACGATTATCTCGCGCGCGCGATAAAGGCCCGTATAAACAGCTGAGTCGCGCCCGCCTTTCACCAAATGCAAGCTGCATTTTCGCGAGGCGGAACTTACCGGCGCACAGCGATCTCTCAGAAACGAGGAATGAAACCGTCAGGGAAATTAAGATTGCTCGACTTTGAACCCCGCGGTTAATATTTGGCGCGATATTAAACGGAGTCTACAATGAGAATTTAAGGCGTTAAATTTAGGATTTAAACCTTAGGCCGTAAGAAATTGACAAATCACAGTCGAATGTGAAAAGAATATTTAACTGTGATTGGTCAATTTCTTACGGTAAGGCTTAAAGCTTAAATTTTACGCCTAAAATATTCTCATTGTAGACTCTGCTTTAAATGCACGATTAATTAAGCAAAGTTCTGCAATGCGGAACCACAACACCAAAAAAACCTATTTTCCTTCTAGAATCTAGAGCAACGAAATAAAATTCTACGCCAACGTTGTCTCAAATATAATGGCCGAACTATGATCCTCCTCAAATACAATTCCATGTGTTATGTGCGTTTTTCATCCGTGTGTTATATGCATTTCTTTAAAAGTGTTCTATGCGACTGGTAGTTGGTTCTTGTCTCTAGGGAACAGCATATTACAGATAACAGTTGGGATATTTTTTTGCATAACTCGTACTGACCTTCATGATCACTTGCAATACAGAAATAAAAATCACAAAAATGGCACTTGGTTCCTTATTGTATAACTGCATCCAATTGCCTCTCTAAACATTTTTATTGTCTCTCTATATATACAGAGCGTCTTAAAGAGACATTCTTATAATTGTATATTATATTACATATTTTTGTAGATCCTATATTTACATACATTAGACATATATTTTCGTAATTGCAGATCCTTCGCAGTCGATATTAATTTCAGCGGCAGATTTTTCAGTCGATACGAGATAATTGAACTTCAGAAAGACAAAAGTGAATAGTAAAACTGTAGTCTTATCGAAAGAGAAGGTTTTTTACGCAAAGTTTATAATGTATTGGAGAATAAGCGGCGATTTAACGAGAGAGCAGTAAAAACGATCACCGTCGTTGTCGTCATCGTCGCCGTCATCGTCGCCGTCATCGTCGCCGTCATCACCGTCGTCATCCTCGCGACCACGCGAAAGAGCAACGCGGTAGTAAATTCATTCATAAGAAGGTCCATTCATCGCTTCATTCACTCGCTTCGTTTCCTTTCGGGGTTCGTTGTCTTCGGCAATGAGTCACTCCTAACGCGCGCGCCGAGCCGAGCAGAAAGAGAAATGTCAGTGACTCGCTCCTTGCGAAACGGGCGTGTAGCATAGTCGATGTGAAACGTCGGACAAAGAAAAAAAAGAGCGAAAGAAAGAAAAGAGATAAAAATAATTGTCAATGATTTGCAATTCAACGACTAAGTTTCATTCGACGCGCCTGGAACACAGCGGCCTGTCTCAAGATAAATAAACTTAAAAATCGTCAAGAAATTATATATGCATAGAATATATTTTTTATAATAAATAAATATATAGAAATATTTCTTAAAATATTTCTTAAAATATTCTTATAATTTTATTCTTCTTTTTATTTAATCGATATTTCGATCAATCGCTTCGAGCATATTTTTCCCGGAATCTCTTCATCCTACGTTAAATCACCTACCTACTCGAAGCTAGTCTCCTAGCTCGGTTATGCTCTGTATAGCGTAACGTAAAATTGGAAGCGAGCTTCGACGGTAGCCCAGATTGCAATTTCGCGTGGCGAAAGTGTGCCATAACAAACGCGAGATCGCCGGTCGCGAAACGCGGCCGCGGTCGTGCACGAGGGAGGAGGGTGTAAATGGAGTTGTTAGGGCAGCGTGACGTGCGCGGCGGCAGGGCGCGGTATCGTTAAGGACGATCTCTCGGCGAAGCCGGGACCTTCTCATTATCGTGCAACACTTCGAATTTCCTGGCACGAGAGACGCTGACGTTGCGTCACGTCGCATCGCGTCGCGCTGCACGAAGGGTGCATTAAAATGCACCCTTCGACCGACCGGCCGTTTAACACCTCATAAATTAATCGTGAGTATGATCCGTTAGTTAACGCAGCCTGTCGCGTCGTTCTGTCGGCGATTTCCTTCGCAGGCGACTGGCAGGGAGAGGCGCGATCTGTGTCTTCAGTTTCAATGAGTTTCGTAAAACTATATAGATTACAGATAAATATGTAGCAAGTTTATCATAAAGTAAGTCTGTCCTTCATATTTATATTTAATTTTATTTAATTAAATCTACTTTCGTCTATATATCTCAGCTAATTATTAATTTATATTACTTCAATGTCGCAAACTGTGTAGGGGAGACCGAGGCTAAACAGTCAACGGGGTAAAAGTGTCAAATCAAATATCTCGGAACCTGTATATTGTGCGAACTCGCTATTAACATTGTAAACGCTGCACAGAGAGAATTTTCTCTTAAATATTACCCTGAAAATCATGGTAATCGTGAAAGAACATGGTAGGCGAAGATTTTTATGCAATTTTCTTTCATTAATATCTATACTACAATAAAAATATTAATATCTACTACAATAAAATATAAAATATATTTGATTAATTTTAGTAAAATTAATAAAATATATTTAATATTTTATTGTAGTAGATATTAATATTTTTATTGTAGTAGATATTAATCAGAGAAAATTGCATAAAAATCTTCGCCTACCATGTTGTCCCACGATTACCATGATTTTCAGGGTAAATTTTAAGAGAAAATTCTCTCCGTGTGCTTATGGTACCCATGTGACCAACGGAGTTTCGGCAGGTTATCTGCCGTGTTATGATTTTTACGAGGACAAACGTGTTTTCGGAAGGTGAAAGTGAAATTTTCTGCGCGTGGAAATTTTTTAATATCTGCAATAATATTTGCTTTCCAAATCTCCAGGTACGTGATTATAAAGAGTAATGCATGCTGAACACGAATCCAGTGTAGTTTTTTCATTATCGTTCATGTCTAATATTTCGTGGGCGATCAATCCTGAAACTTGTGTTTGGGGCAAATCGGTCAGTAACCACCCGGGGAAAATGCGGCAGTCTCGTCACTGTGGCGCGCCGGGCGCACGACTTCAGCTCACGGCAATTTCAGGTTAGGTTTTCCTCGAGCGTGATTCTGTCTTCCCTTGCACGTGCGTTAGTTTGTATACATAGGGAAATGGTACGCACGTATCGTCGCAAAACGACTCCCGTCGACAAGGAGAAACTCAAGAAGGCAGTTCTTGCGGTGAAAAAAGATAAAATGAGCGACGCAGCCGCAAAACAATTCGATGTCCGGAGAACCACGTTGATCAACTGGTTGAAGAAGAACAACGATTAACAATTATTAACAATTATTAACAATTATTAACAATTATCAACAATTATTAACAATTATTAACAATTATTAACAACTATTAGCAATTATTAACAATTATTAATTATTAACAATTATTAATAATTATTATTATTATTTATTATTAACAATTATTATTATTATTGTTATTATTTATTATTAACAATTATTAAGAATTATTAACAATTATTTTTTAATAATGTTTCGCATAAGAATTAAAAAAAAAATTTTTTTTTATTTTTCTCTTAAAAAACAATTATTAAAATGTATCCTATCATTTTTCAGGATTAGATGGACGTATATGTATTGAAAATGCAGTGTGACTTATTTGCCCCGGGGGGGGGGGGGGGGGGTGACAGTTCTACCCCGGCATTTTTGAGATTTCAATTTTTTCACCGTTGTCGTTTTTGCTCTATACCGGTTAAACAAAGCGACGTAGACAAAAATTTCCTACATAAATTTTGTAGCTAAAGGTTCACTCTTTACAATGGTATACCACATTTAACTAAAATTATTTATTTTGTTGTTAAAAATCGGCACCGAAAAAAACCTGACCGATTAGCCCCGGTCTCCCCTATGGCGCAACATTATTAAATTATCTCTAGGTAGTTTTTATCATTTCTAAAATAATCGATTAAATTAGCCATTTACCGCGGACAACCAAGAGATTTCTTTGCCATAATTCATTAAAAAATTATTAATGAGATCTTAAAACACATAAACATCTGTAACTGTAATATCGTCTGCTCGTTTGCTAGTGTATCTGAGAACGAATGCAACGGTTCGAAGACGACCCACATTTTCCGTGCAGTTGCAAAGTCAGCTTCAATAATTTCGACACGCCGGCGATGGAGCGAGCGTTCCGAGAAATCTTGTTACACGATCAGGTATCGAATAAATTCCTCGCCCACGGAGGAAAACCCCCTCGAAGGATAATCGTTCTTAATGACTTCCTTATTACAATTTCGTTATCTTTGATCACCAGTGTGCGCACGCACGCATGGCACCTCCACCGAGACTCGGACACGCGTCACGCACGCTGCAGCACGCGCTGCACCGCATGAGGACTCGCGGTCTCGCAAATAATAATTATTAGGTCGTAAGAAATGCCGTTTTAGCATTATCAGGCAATTTCGAGAACACGAAACATATATACAATAATTGGGAAAAAAATTCATGTTTCTCACACTTATCTTCGGTGTGGGAAGTAACTCTTGCCTCTTCCACTTCGAGCGAGAAGTGGAAAAACCAAGATTTAACTTGTCATTAATGCTAACAATATGTAAACTCGAAAAAAGAAACTCGATTATTCTCGAGGAAACAAAGCTCATTCGCGATTCTCTCTAAATCCTGCAATAAATTAGAGCGGTGGTGTACCAGCTTCACAATTTATTACGTTACAAACGTTTGCATTATGAATCTGGAGCACACATGTATACACACACACACACACACACACCTTTCCTAAAAGCGACGGAACTTTTCTTATGCAGATTCGTATTCGCGCCACACAGCTCGCGGTGTAATGCAACGAATTGGCCATCTAACGGCGGTGCATATCGTCGCGTACGTCAGCGGCTCCCTTACGCAATGCGATAGTACAATTCTCTCCCGTTCCGCGACTTGTGCGCGTCGCCGCGGCCTCATGCCGCGCGGGGCGAATTTCGACACCCACGCGCAACCATTGTACAGTGCGGGCCGCTAGACAAAAGAGCCTTTCCACCTCTTTGCTATAGCTGGCATGAATTGTCTCGTACACTGAGAAAAAAAGTTATTAACTTGACTAAATATTTTCAACCAATTATTTTTTTTATTAAAATATTTAAGTATTTGAGTCAAATTATGTCATGTTAGATTTAATATGTCGTATTTAATTTAAATACATAAATATCTCAATTAAAAAAATAATAATCGGTTAAAAATATTTAGTCAAGTTAACAACTTTTTTTCTCAGTGACGACCGTACGTTGCGCCTGACTAAACTTGGACGGATCTCCAAGCGAAACCGCAATTTTCGGGACGAACGTTCGAAAAGTTTCGAGTTTATTTGAAAATCATCGCGTATGAAACTGCAGTTTTTATTACGATCTTCTGTAGTCAAGCGTAAAATTTATAACAGAAGTTTCTGTAATGTTATATTTAACTTTAAATAACGTTATACAACTTTCTCGCTTATATCCTGGGCATTTCACTTCGAGCGTGTTACGACGAGGTCTTCGGTCAACTGAACTAAACTTCAGATTCAAACTTCAGAACCAAACGGATTACAAACAAAACCACTTTCTTCGACTGATTTTAGATAACGTTTGCTTTAACAGAGTTACAATTTAAAGCTTATTGTTAGTTAAAAAAATACGTGATATTAAATAAATGATTGAAAAAAAACCTGAAAAATTTCAGTAAAAAAAACGTTTTTACTAAAAATTCCGTTTTAAATTTTACGCTTGACCACGAAAAATTGTAATAAAACTACAGTTTCGCAGATGATTCGTACGCGATGATTCGAATAAACTCGAAAATTTTCGAACGTTTGTTCCGCACATCGACTTTAAATTTATCAGAGAGATAATGCACGGAACAGCTGTATACCGAAGGAATAACAAGATAAAGAAAACGGAGTAATGACGCGTAAACAGCGCGTAAGAAATAAATAACACATGGGGTAATGGATTCCGACATCCTTCCCAAGTTCTGGAACTGAGCCCCCGCGCCACGGGATTACGACACCCACGCAGCGCCCAGCTGCCGGTCGCACACAGGAAGGCTGTCGGAACGACTAACAGACGACGACGACTGACAATTTCCTAGTGACCCACATCGCGCTCTCGATGCAGTCCCACTCCCACACACGCAAATATGACTCTCTCTCTCTCTCTCTCTCTCTCTCTCTCTCTCTCTCTCTCTCTCTCTCTCTCTCTCTCTCTCTCTCTCTCTCTCTCTCTCTCTCTCTCTCTCTCTCTCTCTCTCTCTCTCTTCAATTGCATCTGTATCTCTCGTGGCAGCGAATGAATACACGCAATACGACTGTCGGGAAACTACGAATTCTAATGATATCTCGAATCGATTAAAAAGTTTATTTGTCCTTTTCTCGATCTTGTCAATGCAACTCATACAGGAGAAAAAAATTTAAAAAATGTTTAATTGTTCGCTAATTATAATATACATTATTATGCACTTAATTATTATACACGGCAAAAATTTTATATTAAAGTTTACTATAGTGTCGCACCAACTGCGGACCATCAAAGAGCACAAGTTTAAATGCTATAGTCTTATAGTAAAATTTCTATGGTCATAGCATTAAATGCTATAATTCAACTTGTGCTCCTTGATGGTCCGCAGTTGGTGCGACACCATAGTAAAATTTAATATAAAATTTGCTCCGTGTACATTTTCAAAATTAAGTCTCCACTATTATCGAAATATCATTTCGATTAAAATATTTTTTTCAGCGTTGTTAGTATCTAATAAAGGTGGCAGTGATCTAGTAGTAAAGCGCCAGACTTGTAACCACGAAGAACCGGGTTCGAATCCACTTGATCACAAGAATTTTAATACGTGTATTCCAAACTACACCCCCCGCACGAGAAATTAACGGGTGGAATTTCGTGCGTAAAAACTGGACTCCCGTCCTTCGGAAGAAACGAAGCCATTGGTCCACACACACAGCTGGCAACTGCTACAATGTGTAGGGTTCCCATTTGCCACCATGCTAGGGTGCTGTGAGCCAATCACCCGCACATCTGAATTTAAAGCGATTACTGAAACCTCTTAAATTTCCCTATGTTCTATACTTAGGAATTAAAGGAATCAATCATGTTAGTAGCAATGGATCGTTAAAAGGTGCTTCTTAGGAAATGCCAACAAAATAGGACCAGTGTTTTCCTGCGCTATTTTTAGACGCGCGTTGTTACCTGCGAGACTCAACGTAATAGTATGAGTGTTGAGAAGGTAAAAACTGACCTCTTGAACTTTATTCGGGCGAGACGTAGATAAGCAAGGTTGACAAGAAGATGCATTCGCTACGACTTACCAATGAGAACCGAACGTTTACTCAAGACGGATCTTTGTTTAAAAAGGTCGAATCTTTGTTAAAATAATCATAACCAAATAGCAGGGTGCTAATATCAAAAGTGATGATTGGTTCGAGTTTTCGAAGGAGAAATTTAGAATAGTAAGAATATTTGATAAAAGCCAGTATTTGAAAAAGATAGGATTCATTCAACGATTAGATAGAAGTAAGTTTTCGCAATATCAATTTCGGGAAAAAAATTAGAAATCTATTTTTATATCTTTAAAGATAAGGTGTATAAGATTGCAGCACAGTGTGATAAAAGATCAAATATTATACCAAGAATGTGAAATATCATATCCTTAGAGTAAAATATTTGGTCTTTTTTGTTGGAGAACCGTCTTGAAAATATTTTGAAAATATTAGAGATCTTAACATTCTGCAATAGCAGTTGCGATACGTAACAACGTCTGGCCATATCGTGACGCAAATTCTCGAAACAACGCACCTCCGATGTCACCGTAAAAGCGAGCACGTGCGAGCGTATGTACACGTTGCCCCGCCGCGAACGCGCGTCCTGCAGTGACCTGCACCTGCAACGATTCGGAGGATCCAGCTGCGCGATCCGACGCTCGGCTAACGTGTCTTTCTGTCCATCGTCCCTCTCTCGTACACTCTCACCACCGCGATGCGAGTATTTTCGAAGTGCAACCGACAAGACGGTTGCGACAATCGACCTTCGGGAGCAACGAGAGGCTCGCTCACCGTTTTACCGCCGCTCGGTCGCCGCCGTTTTGCAATGAATCATCGTGTGCAGCCGGTAATTTCCGATTAAATAAAGAGCGTTCTCTTTGTCAAGTCTCTATAGCGATCGTAATCTATAGGTATCTTATAAGTTTATTTTCGTTATTGGTCACACGCGATATTATAATATATCATTAAATATATTATATTCTATCATTATATCTATTATATATTTTTTCTTTTATTTTATGTTTATATTTTAGTTATTTCTGTTTTATACTATGTACTCTTAAAATTCGGGTATTTTTTTTTAATTTATTCATTATGCTGAAGAGGACCAAGTAAGGTCGAAAACGTCCCAATGTTTTTATTGACCTTTGAACAATAAATTATTGAATATTTTTTTAACTTATAACACCCTTTATTTGCTCTATAAGTTTGATTCTCTCTCTTGATTCTTTCATGTTGTGTTATAATATAATATATCGTACTATTCTACAACTGCTGTGTGTCTGTGTTATTGTCAATAAAAATTTTTAAATATAATTTTAAATCATACCAATTTTATTTCTTTCATATGATTTGAGCCCAAAGATCAAACTTAATTTAAAATATTCTAAAAATTTCACGTTGTTGCAACTTTTAATCTCTTAAATTAACTGCAGGAGTTTAACAAATCCCTGCACCCTAGTAATCGTGCTACATATTTTCGTCCTAGCAACGTCGGGTAAAATTCGTATGCAACACGTATGCACCAAATTTGGCTTCGACTTGAGATAATCCCAGCGTCGAATTAGAGCAGCGGTGGCTCTAAGACTGCACGTCGTAAATTGCAACAGAGAACGACCAGCGGAGGGTCCGACGAGACGGGGCTCTCGCAATAGCGCATTGTCGTGCCGCCGCGGCTGGAGAGATTGTCGGCGGTCTCTCTTTCTCTTTCCCCTTGCCACGCGGTGCAGCGTGTGCAACGGTACCTCCCACTATCGCGTCGAAAGAGCCGCAGACTGCAAACTCGACTCGAGTCGAGTCGAGCCACGCTGCGCGTCGTGATGGACAATGGATGGATGCAAAGCCGCGCGCGCGCGCGCGGGCCCGCAGTTGCATAACGGACTTACGCTAACTAATTCTCGCTCGGCGGAGCGACGGGGAATGAACGAACTGGTTCACGACCCGAAATCGCGGCGCTCTATCTCCGGCTTTCTTAAAATAAATCTGAAATCGTTAAAAAAAAAGTGCAAGTGCCGCTCCGAGATAGCGTTCGGACAGATAAGCGAAGTTCGCGTATGTACTTAGCCTACTTAGACAAGGCTAATACGAATTCGCGGCTCGCGGCTATCGAATTATCATCGACGCGACACGATGTAGAGTCGAAGGCCGCACTCTGAGTAGCCTGTTAATAGACATTGACGTAGTACATATATAGATATCGGGACGTTTCTCAATTGTTGATGCGACTTTTCTTAAGAATCAAAACTTGTGAAATGTAAAAAGCGTAAAATCTCTGATAGCTGATATCTATCTGCAGTGTAGGTGGTTGTTATCTATATCTACGATGTGGATATCGATATCGATTTCTTCTCAATTTTTAACGTTTTATTTATTGGAAATTAAATATCAAAAGAACTCGATATCTCTCTAGACCAAATATAATTCGTACTTAAACGCTTCACGCAGTCTTGTTAATGATGTTGGTCTTTTTTTATTTTCGATATTAAATATCTTGGAAATCAAGTCTACAAAAAAAAAAAGAATATTCTTAATACAATACAATTGGCCATGAGAGTCAACCGCGGTACTTAGTGCGTATTTTGATTAAAATACGCACTAAGTACCGCGGTTGACTCTCATGGCCAATTGTATTGTATTTGAATTTTCGAGAGTCTTTAAGGATTTATTGAATATTCTTAATTTGAAAATATCTTTAGTTTCAACGTGAAATCTTGAAATAAGATTATATTGCATTATTATATATTAAACGATTATATTAAACAAAGAAAACCTGCTTGAATGAAGCATTTATATAGTTCAACCTATAAAAAAATGTTGAAATAAAACGTTGAAATTCTTATAAGAAGCTTATAGTTGTTTCGTATATAAGCAAGATATATATACTTAAGCAATATTACCGATAATCTATATATACTATGTAGATAAATGCTTCATTCAAACAAGTTTTCTTCATTTAACATAATCGTTTAATATAATAACGCAATATATTCTTATTTCAAGATTTCCACGTAGAAACTAAAGATATTTTCAAATCAAGAATATTCTTTTTTTTCTATGTAGTATTTCTGTCAGGGCAAGAAACGCAAGTAATCTCCAAGATCAAAGAATGATATTACTGCCTCTGGGAGAAATGACCGTTATTTTTGTAGTTAAGAAACTTAGCATTTTGGTTAGTGCCCCTTAAGTGAAAATTATCTTTGCGTAACTGAATATCGACAGAACTAATTGAAAGAATTGACTAGTATAACTTAAACATCTTTGATAGAATAGCTAATTGCGATTTTTAGTTACGCGGGGTTAACTAGAAATCTCGCTTAAGAGAGAACCATGACGTCACAGATGAGGACAAAACGTCACTCTAAATCTTAATTACGTTTTTGCAAATGTCAGTTGTCGGTGGAAAGTTTAGTTAATCATCTTACAAATGCGATTACCTTAACTCATATCCATAATCTTATAACTTGGTTAACCAAATTAAAATTAACATTATTTGTATAACCTAAATTTGTGGATGTAAAATTTAAAAATTTGGAGAGTGAAACTGAATTGTGGTTGTTAAGTAATCCCAGTATTCGTTCTATCGCGCGAGCTCAGAAATATAAGTATCAGAATAGTTACTGTAAAATAGATTGTTAGCTCAGCGTTAGCGTACTAGGCTACCATTCCGGAATCTTAGGTTCTTAGGTTCAAATCCCGTCAATGCGTGCGTTTACAAAAATTGTAAAACAATGCGTAATTGTAAATAATGAAATAGAATATATGCAAAACCATAAATACAGAGTAACTAAAAAATAGAAAAAATAAGAACTACCTACAAATAAAAATTCTTTTTTTTGTTTTTCGTTAAAATATCCGTAATAGTCGTTGTCTAACTGAGATGTGCAATTACTGCAACAGCAATTCGATGATAAAACTGTGTTTGGAGGACTCAAGATGTCTTCTCATAACCAACATTCACACTTGCTTAAGTCAATTTTTAGGTTTTTTAACTGATATTATTCCTCCGACGTCATCATTTTGATGACGTATTTCTAGTCCAAATACGAGGTTATGTAAAATTACTGTTACGAGCAATCCCAATCATTTGATTACTAGTCATGGGCCTCAAAATTAGTTGCTTAACTGTCTTTTTTTCTCCCAGAGTGGGCCAATATTATTGTTTATACGCCTAAAAATAAAACAACTGCGGAACACGTGCACCCGAGTGCAGCGACAGATGCATCTCCGCGTAGCACGCGCCAACCATGCAGGTGTGTGTACCACGTGGTGTACATATACAACGCGCGGCTAAATCTTGCCGGACAAGGTGTCCGTCGATGGATACGAGCTCCGGCCGTACTCTCTCATAATCTCAATAATCTCCCGTTGAATCGATCGAATAAGCCCGCATTATCTCAATCACCCAATAACGATGAAAAATGTTGAATAATGAAAAGTACAAAGACAAACGAATTATCAATCATTTATTATATTATTTAACGAATAATAATCATTGCGCCGGACAGCATGAATGCTTCAATCATCGTTCATTACATTTTGGTCAGTATTTGCTAGACGTCTATTAAGCCGGCACAGCCATTTCAGCACAATCAAATGCAACCTATCTAATAATTAATTGCTATTTAATTGCTAATTAATTGCTCTATTCGCGATTTTTTTGCTCCAGCCAATTCGCTAAAAACAATGGCTGTGCTGGCTTAAGACTAAAGTTAGCACAGCCATAAAGAAAAAAAGCGAGAAACTAAAAGTCAAATACGTATTTTTGTAGTTCTATTTAATTGCTAATTAATTGCTCCATTCCCGATTTTTTTGCTTCAGCCGATTCGCTAAAAACAATGGCTGTGCTAGCTTAAGACTAAAGTTAGCACAGTCATAAAAAAAAAAAGCGAGAAACTAAAAATGAAATACGTATTTCTTTAGTTCTATTTAATTGCTAATTAATTGCTCTATTCCCGATTTTTTTGCTCCAGCCGATTCGCTAAAAACAATGGCCAAAAAATCGGGAATAGAGCAATTAATTAGCAATTAAATAGAACTAAAAAAATACGTATTTGATTTTTAGTTTCTCGCTTTTTTTCTTTATGGTTGTGCTAACTTTAGTCTGAAGCTAGCACAGCCATTGCTTTTAGCAAATCGGCTGGAGCAAAAAAATCGGGAATGGAGCAATTAATTAGCAATTAAGTAGAACTAAAAAAATACGTATTTGATTTTTAGTTTCTCGCTTTTTTTCTTTATGGCTGTGCTAACTTTAGTCTTAAGCCAGCACAGCCATTGTTTTTAGCAAATTGGCTGGAGCAAAAAAATCGCGAATAGAGCAATTAATTAGCAATTAATTATTAGATAGGTTGCATTTGATTGTGCTGAAATGGCTGTGCCAGCTTAATAGGACGTATTTGCTAGAATTGGGATTAGTGATAGGATCAATAGCATTAATTCTCCGTCTGACAACATGGGTTTTTGGCATCCAAGATAAAATAATATCTGCTCGTAACTTTAGAACCGGCAAGCCTGCTGGTCTGGCTCCTCACTCTAAAAAAAAGTAGGTAGGAGGAGGGACTCAATGACCCAGAACCGTTACAAAACGTCAACATATCGCCAAATGCCGAGCAAGTCAAATCTCGTACGGACGTCTCAGACCCACGTTACTTTTGACATATACCTTTTCGTAAGTAAAATTTGGCTTATTATTTACGATAAATTTTGTTTTTGGTCAAAACAACGTCCCCTTAAAAAATTTTGACGAATAGTTGTTTCTCTAGTTCAGTTATTCTCAAAAAAATGGAATTTCGGACGGCGGCCCAAGCTCGGCGGACGATTTCTTTTCAACATATTCGGCATATTATATTTTATAAATTTTTAATAAATGATTAAAAAATGTCATATGCTATATTATATATAATTTTGCATTTATCAACAATTTTTCCTACCTAAAATGTACCATTTTGACTCTCCTAAGTAATTCAACTTTTTTCAGGATATCAATTTGTACTATTTTTTTTCTTAAACACCCCATCTGAAGTAAAAAACCTTAAAAGAATTTTCTTTAATACTGCATAGAAAAAAAGTTACAAATTTTTTAAGAGACCCATCTTTTTCCTTCATTCTTGTTCAAAGTTCATTAAAAATAAAATATTAAATAAACGATGTTTATCAAAATGACTATAAAATCGTTAACTACAATGTACATTGTACAAGCAACGGCAGGAATGGTGTCTTGCCACGCGCGCGCGCGCGCGTCACGTATACACACATAGCACGTATCGTACGTGTAATTTGGATCGTGGAGCCGAGCGGGAGGGGAAAAGTAGTGGGGGATACTCCAATTTTGCATCCTTAGCGCGAGTCGGACAATAGAGAGAGAGAGCGTTACAAGATGTGATACTGATATCGCTTAGTGGTGTCTGGCGTGCACCGAGCGCCGGCATTAATTTTATTAATTATTATATCAAATATAGAGGCGAAATATAATAAACAATAAAATTAATGAATAACATGAATTTTTTCTTGAATGATTTAATTATATTATATAAATATAGTATAACTTCCATAAGAAAAGTGCACGCTCGTCCTGATTATTTACAATATTGATTTATTTATCATTGCGAAATTAATAACTTTTTTATTATAATCAAAATGAATGATAATGGAACAGAATGAGTTACTAGAACTTACTATCTCTAATATTAACTTATTATTATCTTATATGTATATTTGCGAGAAAATTTATTATCTCTAAAATGTTAAAATATAGATGTTATATTTGAAAAAATATATAAATTGCTAGATGGTTTTGCGGGAGACATTCTTTCCAAGATGTGTGGATTTATTTTCGTAAACAATTTTTAATTACGTGCTTTGTGTATGTATACGTGACGCGCGCGCGCGCGCGTGTCGCGAGACACCATTCCTGCCGTTGCTTGTACACAGATGTTTTGTACATTTTTTCAGATTTTTTTAAATACTTAGGTAAGGAAAATAACACCGAACGCGACAGACCCATATATCCACCCGAAAGATCCAAAAAAAAAACCGTCAGACGAAGGGTTAATATTACAATTAAGTTAAATATGTATTTGCGAAAAGTAATCGATCCCGACTAGTTTCAAATTTTAAAATGAGTAGGTACCTGCAGAATTCGAAATATACTTATAAGTATTTTCTACCGTAAAGAATTGAATCTTTTACAAGTAGCACTCAAACTCTAAAAATGAAGGTGTTAGTTTAAAGAATGTAATGTGTAAAGATTCTAAGTAATTTTTATTCTATATTTTTAATTATATTTTTATTATATTTAATTTCAACAATTAATAATCTAATATTCGTAATTATTAAAAAATAATATATTAAGATAATTATCGCTTTATACAAACGTTTTGATTCGAAGGAACATAAAATTTCTAGTAAAATGTACTCATAGAAGATTTGAACATACTCATATTTGATTGATCGAATCCACTTGGAAGTACATAATATTCTTGTTTTTCGAGGTACTCAGAGAAGATTCGAACTCATTTCGTCCAGGTTCGAGTCTACTTAAAGCTACTACTTTTATTTTTCAAAGTAATCATAGAGAGTTCGAAATTAAGTAAACAAAAATTCGAATCTACTTGTAAAGTACTTAATCCCATCGCTAGTATTTGCATAATTCCGTCTTGCAACAGTACTATTATTGGATCGTTGCTGTATATCAACGATTCTCCGACATCCGACAGGAAACAAAATATCAGGTCATCCTGTAAATAATGTTTCCCGAATCGACGAATGTTGCGGTTGAAACATTCGTCTCCTCAAAACCAATCCAATTTTTTTAAACAAGGAATAAAAAAATAGACAAATGATGGACAATATATTGCCGTAAATAATAATGGAAAATACGTAATCGATTGAAAGTAAGAATTTATATCTATACATTTTTTATTCAAAATTACCTTAGAAAATCGCATTGAAATATCTTTTTCATGTTTCATCAAATCTAGAGACTATCTTCTCATAATCTCGTTTTGATTAAATGATAAATTTTCATAATTGAAGCGCAGCTAACGTCCATTTCTACCGATACAGATTAACTTTAATCTCAGTTTTAACTCACTTTATATAATTTTATACTTCTAATGTCCATTTCTACCAATGTAGATTAACTTTAATCTCGGTTTAACTTGCTTTTCACCTTCCTCTAGTTTTAAGAATTAGAAAAAGATGAAAGGCAAGTTAAACCGAGATTAATCTACATTGGTATAGAAATGGACATTAGAATTATAAAGAAAAAGAAATAAGTTAAACAGAGATTAAAGTTAATCTACGTTAATAGAGATGAACGTGAGGATCGAGAACACTTTTATCTTCACATGTCCAAGATACATTAATACCCATTTTTCTATCGCTAATAATTCGTGGTTTATTTCAAACGCAAGGACTGTGTATAACATCTGGCTTTAAAGATGTACAGCAATATTATACGATTTTTTCTCTACAATACAGTTTCGCTTTAACACGATACTCGATTATCGGAGGATGTTTGACGTTGGCAGGGGCGTCCCGCGAGATTCAGACTTTCGAAGAGCGACGATTTCGCATGCAGGGGCCTGCGATACGATGATAAATTCACGGCCGCCCAATAAAAACGGACGATTTCGACGTTGAGGCAGCCGAAAAGCGTCAGGGCAGAAAATCGTGCGCCCGTATTTGTATTGCATTATGTACGCATACATTATACTGTCGAAAAAGATCGACGGAGGTGATAATATTGCGCATCGCTAAACGCTCGATAGCATCGCGACATAGCCGGACTTCAAGATAGCAGCTATACACATATAGCGGCCCTTCGCCTCCGTTAATTAACTCGAAAACTTACGGTCGCCATCGACCCTCAGCGGTCTCCGTTACAGACGCGGATTACAGTTATAGTACGTGTATATCTGTTAACTGTTATTAGCGTACAATTCCCATATTATCGTCGTACAATCCTTGTTATATCCTTAGTATTACTATTTCATAGTAATTATCTTACATCTTGTCAGTATTACACAATGGTATCTCAATTACCTAAACTCGCTAATTAAACGAACGTTCGATTATTGCAATATTATATCCATTACCAGAACGAGACGTAAACAAGTAAGTACCTCGTCGCACACAAGTATCTTCCTTATTGATAATATCGTCAGAACTTTTGAAGTAAAAAAAAAAAACGGAGTTGCTCCAAACATTAATAATGCATTTTCCACCATTCGCTTATTACCTAAGAAAACAAAATATATACTCCAATGTGATGTCTATAACTTACTTATGTCGCCACAGTGTATCGATCGAAAAATTGAATATTCCGTTAAACAGCGGGTAATAATGTCAGACTTCATTTGAGATAATAACAACAGGGAGCCCGACCCGGAGCACCTCACATCGCGCGTCGTGTTCCGTGGGGAAAAAAAAAGGAAAAAGAAAAAGAAATGAGAACCGTTACGTTTCGCGGTCGCAGTCGTTCTCCACGGCGCGGATGCGCCTTTTGCACGTGCACGCTCTTCCTGTGCAACTGGTGGCACGGCGTCTTTCGCATGAAGGAAGAAAAGGGCCCGGGTCGCCCGTAAACAGGTGATCGATACGTCTCGTTTGCGTGCGTGCATGCGTGCGTGTGTGACGTCCATTAATGGGACATGTGGGTACATCAATGCGCGGAATCGTTCTCGCAAAGTCGCGTATAGGGATGAAAGCAACTCTCGCGCTCGAGTATCGGGAACTCCGCAATTAACGCGGTTTGCTGCCCGACATGCATATACACACATACGCAAACACACATCGAGACGCGCGCACACCTTGTTCAATTTCGCGCCGTTTATCGCTCGCATATTATCCTCCGTCGACTTCAATTTGTTCTCGCTTCGTTCGATACGAAGCGTATAAACAAGCCCAGGCGTAATGCAATTACGATGTAATTTCTATAATCGAATTTTAGTATCGCCGCGCATCATCGAGCTCGCGTCGTATTTGCGCATGACTACGTGCGTGCATACGCGCGCGTGCATACGCGCGCGTGCATACGCGTGCATGACGGTGCGACAATTATTTTTAGATTCGTTGAATTTCGCATCGTGTTATAGTCCGAGAAGCGAACGCAAACGTTCTTTGTTGCACTTCTTGTTCGGACTTTGGTCGGCCGATTCGAGTGTTTACCACGATCCGCTGGCAGGTGATGCGCGCACTGCACCTTTTACGATACAACAGAATACATAAACGATTATTCCGATTGCGCGGTAAGGATCATCGCGCCGCGGCTCTACATCCGTGGTTACATCTGTACTATCTGTAGGCGTGATAAAGGCCTTAACCGTCGCTGGACGGGCGCTGTCGAACGAACCGATTACCGAGCGACGCGTCGTATCGCGTTTGTACGTGCAAATACATCGATCAAAAGATAAAACCGTATAATACGACACCTTGAATATTCCATGTTGCATGCACTTCTAATAAAACGATGCAAATTTTTGTTGTCCCGAATAATTTAATACGGAGTGTGCGGAACCTTTTTTCCCATACAAGCGTAAAGGCGGGCAAGTGAAAAATGAGGTAAATGCTTGCTTTCCCTCGCGAATAACTGAAGCTTAACGAATCTTTTCTTCGTCGTGTATATCTTATGTTTTCTTATAACCTGGATATTGTTGACACAAGAGAGCAGCGTCTTTCGCGCAAACGACTCGATGTATCGGAATCATTTGCTTATCGGGCAATCGCGAATTTATCATTCTAATATATACGGGGCCCTTTTATGCTTTTACACGCGGCAATAAAATATCTCACAGCGTTTAAGCTTAATGAAGGAGGAAGGGAAGAAAGGAGGAGGAGGGCGCGTGCCACAAGCGCGTCCGGAGCGCAGCAAGTCGAGGATGCACCTGTCCATCATCTTGGTCCCACTCTCTCCGGGCCCGTATGGCATCTCGCAGTCGGTCGGCACTCGGCAGCAACGGCGGCGACGGGGCAGGCGAGAGGGCAAGAACCCAGAGGGGAGGAAGGAAGAGGACAGGAGAGAAGAGAAGGAAGAAAGGCGAAGGTGAGAGCGGGACGCAGGAAGCGCCCGAGACAGGATGTGGGCAGCTGTTTACCAGCTGGAGGATGATACACCTCGGCGTTGCGCGCTTACGAAACCTGTACCTGTATACGTGGACCTTCGGGGCCCGTCGCCGCCGTCGCCGCTGCACGAAAAAGGAAGTATCAAAATTTCGATCCCGTACCGCAATTTTCACGTCGCTCCATTACTTTTTATCTCTCTCTCTCTCTCTCTCTCTCTCTCTCGATTTCATTTTAATAGTTCTTGAGACGCCGATATATCTCGAATCCCGTAGGCTTTCCTTTAGACAGATATTGAAAAATATATGACTTTGTCTTCTATATTTTAAATCTGTCTTTATCTCGTTTCTATATATTTCGCGTCAATATCAATATCTTTTGAATAGATTAGTTTTATTTGATTTCTATTTATACGTCTGCGCGTTTAGAAATATCGAAACGTCGATCTTACCTTGTATATTATTTTCATCTTCGATAGAGTGCCTAGTTTTTATTTCAATCTCCATCCTGTACCTACATTATTAAAACGCTTTTAAGAACTCGCAATCTGTCAAATTATATACCTTTCAGTGAAGTGAAAACGAAACGCGGTGGCAAGCAGGTGCGCGATCGGCGCATTTAGTTTTCCCCATCGGGAACTTATCGGCTATACCCCTCGACACGCATTTCCCATCTCGGTCTCTTTTCTCTTCACAATACGCTTTTCACGACGCCTTCCGACAGCGAAACAGCCGTTCCTCGCCGCGATCTTTTCGAATGGTTCCCTTCACAAAGTGGACCACTAGCTAAGTTTTTGTTGGCTTCCACCTTTTTAGCTCCCTTCCTCCCCCTCCGCCTCCACCTCCTCCGCTTCCACCACCTCTTCCTCCCATCCGCGTCCCCGGCTTTCTCTCGTCCGATCGGAATCCCCCTAACCGATCTCGGCTCGAAGGCGGATTCACATGGTCGATCAGATTCCCTTTGTACCTTTCAAAAATGCCCCGGAGCTGCACCTGGGGTGAAGGAGACGAGGAGATAGTCCATTCTTTGAAATCTTTAAATCCGCTCCTTTGGTATAACATTTACCTCCCTTCGCATCGTAATTTTCGTGTCGTTTCTCAATTTGTTTCTTATGCCTATCTAATTTCACCCATGCAAACCCTATCTTAATTTCTATTATACCTCTCGGACGGTAAGCATAGAAATTTCGACACGCTGCTTCACCTGGGACACCTGGGCCGAAGGCAAAGTGGAAGCCTAAAGTTTCCTTTAAATT